>VYZS01006517.1:28467-69786 GCA_013400695.1 Neodrepanis coruscans | reverse complement strand
TGAGAACAGTACCTCAAACTCACAAAACCACTATAGACGGGTCCCGATCGTTTCTTCTGAAAGCTCTAAGGTAGGAAATGGAGGAATGGTGTGATCATGATATCCCAGGCTGACCAGTTTGGTATTAGAGAAAACATGTATGGAAGCCATTTTTGTACCTTATCACTAAGGATATTGCTTCTGGTGCTCAGAGAATAGAGCAGGTCATGTATCCAGAGCAGAAGGAACACACAAGACATTTGTGTTAAGTATCTGACCCTCTGTGTATGATGCAAACAACCAAAAGTGAAAACCTGTTATAGGATATACTGAACTTCCAAATATCAACCCAAAAATATCATGTGTTATATGAGCTGTAACATGCAGACTGACATAGATGTAGGACTCAGACATGCTTCTGCGTTCTGGATTTACCAAGATGGGATATAATTTAGTTTCTCTGTATGAGAAAACAATTATCAATTTTTCAGAGAACATGCACTAGAGAGGACAACTATGTTGGTACAGGAAACCCAAATCATCTTTCTTGTGTGAAAAAATAAAAGGAACTCTTGTTTCAAGTTTAGTGATGTATTGAAAATCCTGAAAGCTAACAAACATGCTTCTTATTCCTCAGTGAATCACTTCTAACTTTCATATAGTTAGCTATATTGCTTCTGTGTATTAAGAAATGTGTGGTCTCTGGTCCTAAGTCTCAAATAAAATCAACACCCCTGTTTTTGGATATACATATGGTGCTTGCTTATCTTTCCGTGTGCTTCCCAGCACAAGAGTTACCAGCAGGTTACAAATGATCCTGATGTGCAGAAATTTTTCACACAAAATATTTTGTGTGAGTGCCCACATTACTGTTAGTCATCATCATAATCTCTGGGCTGTCTTGGATGTTCTTAGGGGTTTTTTTCCTTTTCTGTGGTCCAGAAATGCCTCAGGATAAAGTTATAAGTATTATGTGAGTGCATATAGTGAGAATGTTCCTATTCTGAGACCTTCGGTAAGAGAAGCCAAAGCAGTCAGGATGCAGCTGCAGCAGTAGTGGATGTGAAAGCATGGCAACTGCATAGCAAGGAGATGTCATCTCAGTTGCACAGTCAGCTTTCTTTTCTGTTCTCCTTGCTTACTAAGTTTTGAACCTACAGGTTCTTGGGCAACACTCATTGCTTACAAGTAAATAAAAATGAACTAAACAAAATTAAAAGAACTAAAGTTCTTTCTGAATATAGTAAGATGCTAGAATGCATCTTAAAGTAAGAGACCATCAAGACAGAATCAGTCAATCTGGAAGTACTACTTGGCTATTATATTTTGTTCTGTTTGTAAGAGGATTTCACACTTTCCATTTCGTTTGTAGTAAGGGGATTCAAAAGAGACAGTGTTTGGGAAGTATAGCTTTCTGTGCTACAGGCAGAGATTGTTCATAAGGACTAAGAGAAAAGTTTTCTACAGAATGTCTGAGTGACAAGGAGTCTTATGTTTGGTCTCAGTCTCCTGCATGGAGTTGCCACAATATTAATTCCAGGAACCTTTTGACATGTACTGAGGAATAGTTTGTCCTTCTAAGCAGAACAAAACCAGTATTTTGTCTGTGTTAGACAGTAGAAAGATAGGAGAAAAAACAGCTTTCACAAATACTTAAGATAATTTTTGATCTACTTCCTAACAGATAAGAGTGAAGAGACAGCTCTGACATATCATGTGAACTGTGGCACCTGCTATAGCTGAGAATCTTGAAGCATTATTTCCCTTGTTCCTCCAGACAGATTGTTTCAGGAGACTTATTTCTTCTTTTCCTTTGTCGTTTATTTAAATAAATTCTCACCAGCTTCTGTGACTCATTTTCCCCCAAAGGGCTGGCTATGCTACTAACAAAAGAAGATTCAAAGTTTAACAGAATACCTCACTCTCAGGAAAAATGCAACTGGTAGTTTACCTGCCATTGTATTGCCTGGGGATGCTTACTTGAATGTCTGATAGATCAGTAATTGAGTTTTGCTTTTGGTTGTAGCCAGTTTTCACAACTGGAACATTTCCTTTCCCCTTGCACACCTGAGTGATCGGTTGTGCATTCTGGGTGGTCCTGCACCCAGGGATTTCAGATGAGAGGATTAACCTATGCAGAGGAAGGTAACACAAAACACCAGGCAATGGAAAGACTTAGAAAAATATATTTTTCAAAGGTGAGAATGCTAATCTTTCTTGTACACCAGACATGGAAGAATGCAAAACCTTTTCCTCTCCAAGCCTTCTTAATAGCTTGGTTGGCCTCTTCTCATGGGGGTTCCAGGATTTTCTGTGAAAAAGTTATCTTTTTAGGGAGTTAACTGCTCTGCTTCTGCTAAAGAAGAAATCCAAGTTTAAGTCTCCCAGCTACCAAAGGTCTCTTGAACAAAAAGAGAAATCTTTAGTTGACCCTATCTCCTAGCCATCTCTTGTGCAAGGTCCACTCATTTTCCCTACAGCCTAGTACTCCCAAAAGCATCTTAGTGGTATGTCCTGGCCTAGGAATGAGCTGCAAAGTTAGCCCGATGCCATGGAGTACTGGCAGGGAGCTAGCTGGCATGCCAGTCAAAGCCTTCAGTCTCTAGTAGGTGAGATTTTCTAAGACATCCATATGCCTTCCTACTATTGACCCCCTGCAGGCAACCTGCATCACCTACCAACTCTTCATTATATCTTTGGGTAGCCTGGGGTTTCACTATGGAAAAA
This sequence comes from Neodrepanis coruscans, assembly GCA_013400695.1. Lineage (NCBI taxonomy): Eukaryota > Metazoa > Chordata > Aves > Passeriformes > Philepittidae > Neodrepanis > Neodrepanis coruscans. Next base: position 67,080 of record VYZS01006517.1, on the reverse strand, counting down.
CAGAGCTGGGGAATTACGGAACCTTCTGTTTTGGAAATCTGGCACTATTCTTTTAGAGTTGTGTTCCATTAGTCTGGTGAGCTGTGACATGGGAGAAAAATTACAACAGTAATTTGGAAACTGAGAAGCAACTGCATGCAGGCATTGGCAAGATGTTAAGTACTTTTATCTTAGGTAAGGCTAGAGCAAAATGGGTTCAGTGAAGCTGAAGGAAATGTTGCCACCAGGAGGAGTGAAATTGAGAAAATAGGTGTTGTGCACATTGTGATTATTGTTTACTCTGTGAGGAAGGATAAATAATAACTGTGCTTAACAGATGCAAGAAGTTGCCTGAAAGGTAGATATTTCCTGATGGATATGTTAAAAAACTTAAAAGTAGAAACAGATGAAGAGAAACTCTACATCTTTACTTGGATGTAGGCCTTAGAAAATAGCTATTATAACAGATCATCAGAATAAATTAGAAAAAATCCTTAGAACATTAAAGAACAGGATACCATTTCTCTCAAGTACAGCAGCAAGCTATTTTAAATGTCTGTCATAAGTTTGGAGGTGAACTTAAGTAGTGAACTTAAGTAGTAATTTATATGGACCTAAATAGACTTAAGTTTTTTAATGTCAATTCTAAGCCTGGTGGGGTAGTTCATTGTCTTTCAAATATGCTTAGAGAACATCCTGTGCTAGCACAGTGTAGCATAGTAAAAACAAGTTGAAAACATAAAGATAACTACTATGTCTATAAAGGATGGTGTACTTTCACTATTTTTTGATAGCTTACAGTTAGAGACACTAGATGTGTGCATAATGATCAGCTGATTTTCTGTGTGACAGATGTTCTAGATTTGTCTCTACACACTTTTTTAATCAAGTGCATAAATCAAAATTCACATACACAAAGGCATATCAGACTATGTCCTTCATCATGTTCCTGTGTTGTCTAGTATTGTGCAATGAAGGGAGATTACATCAGAGGCAAAAGAGATGTGCTAGAGAGGAAAGGAAGGGATTTGAAACAAGTACACAAGGTGAATAAGGTGAAACTGTACTGCAGAATAGAGTAGTTTAATATAGCATGAATTTAAGAAGTAACCATTTAGGAGCCAAAACATCTATGCAGGAGAGAAAAGAGGAGTAAAGAACTCCATAAGGCAGGCTTGAGAAAGTCTTTGGTGTGTTTTGATGCTAATGTCATTCTGTAGGTCATCATGTGAACAGCAGTCAATTCTCAACAGTATTACTGTCTTCAGTGTATAAATGGCTAAAATGAAATGGGCGGGAACTGCAGCAATATTTTGGCACTGGGAACAAATTTTAACAATTTGACTAAGCAAAAGAAGATCCCAAGTATTTTCCAGTCTGAAGTGTAATTTGCAGTCTCTGTACTTGCCCTGATGAGTATGTGGGGAAGAACATTTGGTACATCTACAGAAAAGTAAATATGAGCACCCATAAAAAGCCTGCAAACAGGGGTTTGTTAACATGGATTCTTTTTCCTTGTTTTTATATTACATGTCAAGTGCTGATCTCACCCATTTCAATTACATAATATAATGCTGTATCTAACTGAGAATGTCAATGCGTGTACTTTATGTATTTTCTCAAAAGTTGCATTCTTGAATATCCATGTTTTTATATCTTTGCCACTTATGGAAAAGATTCATTTGGACTTGACCTGTTCTCATGCAAGACAGGAAACTTCTGCAAAGTCTTCAGGTCAGAACTTTCAATTACTGCCTTCTATTAAAGAAAGCGGTTTATTTGCATGTTCAGGTCGTCTTTTAGACTTGCAGATTTTACTTGTGCCTTCGTTTTATGCCAAAAAGATTTATTCAGTTTATTACAAAGTATTTAGAGATACAAAAAAGATTAAGAATACTTATTCTTGGGTTTGGAGTGACAAAGCTGAAAGGCACTTTGAGGGAGAAATTGTTTGTGGTGCAAATGCCAGGCGAGCATCAATAACCAGATTTCTGCCCCTTCCTTCCTGCACATCAGAGCAAGTTGTGTTTGATCTCTATTTGTGTATTTTTTTCTGTCCATGAAATGAAAGCACTGATTTTCCTCAACCTTAGCAGAATTTTAGAATGGGAGCTATGATGCTTTGCTTCACACATGAACAACACTAACATGATTGTGACTTTTCTTACCCAGTTCTTATCCTAAATACAGCCAGTTGTCAACCGAAGGCTGACAGCCTTCCATCAGATTGGTCTCCAGTCCCATCTGTATCCCTTCTCACTCAAAGTTCTGACCATATTTACTCAAAGAGAAAAAATAGATCAAGTAACTATTGTTTTTAATTGAGTAACAGATGCCTAATTATCAGAAATTATTGTGTAAATTCTGATATGATAGTCTTTTGTGACTGCTAATGGCAGTTTTCACACATCTCTGTGTGCCACTTGCAGCCAAGTATCACCTCCTGCTCTGGGTTTTCTCACTTAATCTATTGTCCTGGGGTGCGACCCTGATCCAAAGCCCATTTTGATCTGCAGTTTTCTCATTCAATTCAATGGGCTTTGAGACAGGGGTTAAGGGAGCAGAGCACTGTTGGTTCTAGTATTTCCAGGATTCAATTACTTATTACATAAAAGTCACATGCACAAGCAGAGGTACAACCAGGTTAACAAGGCACAGAGGAAAACAAGTGGCTTAGTATCTACTGGATAAAGAATTTTTATGAAGAATTCAGTTTGGGGTTTGAGAGGTCTTTTCTATATAATTTGCTCCTCTGTGAAATGAGTTCGTTCTGACAAGATTTTAAATAAGAATCTGAATGAGATTCGTAATAAAGAAAACATGCTTTACTTCATACACACTGTATGACAACAGAGTTTCAGTTTCCTTCCAAATGATTGTATGGCAAAACCACTTAAAAGAGGGAACAAGTCATAAAAAGACATGGCTGGCGGAAAGGGCTGTTGCTGACCCTGTTCAAGGTTTCTTGTAGGTACAGAGTTGTTCACTGTGCTAGTCTGATGTGCAAACAGCACCATAAAAGGAAATGCATAGGCAGATTTCTTTTCTTCTGGGGCAGAAATAAAGCTTAAGCACTCCGTATTGAAATGTATGGCTTTTAATAACAAAAGAACCATTGGGCAAAACCTATAGTTATTGTTGAGCAGGTGATTAGCATCCATCAGACTACAGTTTGCTTCTTCTGCTTGTTTCATATGCAGATGTTGCTATGAGGAAAGAAGTCAGCAATGACTGATGTGGAGCCTGTCATCACAGATTTTGCAGCATCAGGACGAGCAGGGCGCCGGAACGCCTTACCAGATATCCTGGGCTCTCCTGCTGGTGCTGGGACTTCAGACCTGCCACACAAACTGGCTGAGCTCTCTGTTTCAGAAGGTAATGACTGCGCATGCAGACAGGAACATTTTTATGCAGTTTTCTTTTGTTTTCTCCTTAAGACTTCTGCCACCATGCAGTTTTGATGTCAATACTAATATTTCTTTCATTATTTAGAATTAAATTCAACCTTGCAAAGCAGACAGCCCTTGTACCTCCTGACAAGACGAGTTAATATTAACTCAGACTAAGTCTGCCATATCCACCCGCAGATTCAGTGTCCAGCAACCTGGGAAAACAGTTGGGAACTGAATTGAGGAAGAGCAAACACAATTGCATTGATGAGCAACTTGGAAACCCCATCAATCTAGTTATAAATTCAAGTGTATTCCTGTACTGAGATAACTCACCACAAGACAGTAAGCTGTGCTGTTAATCCAGTGACAGGTAACCTAACTCAGGCATATACATTAAGAGTAGGATGTATAGTGATTTTCTTTGGCTAGTAGGCTTTAACTTCGCTGAGACCAGTGCCCTATTTTGCCATGTCCTTTAATTTGATAAGGTGCTCTACTGATTTAGCACAGGTATAATCAACACCAGCTTTACATGTGAGTGACTTCAGGGGGGGTTTTGAGATTCAGAAAAATCTGGGGTTTAATGCCTAGAAAGCAAAAATTACAGGTTAGCTGTAAGCATGGCTTTTCCCTACTTTTTTATTCAGAACTCTTTTCAGAAAACTTCTTATGGCCATCACTGTTGCTGCTATGACACATGCCACCACAACTGATGGTCCCACATCCAAGAGCAGTGATAGTGTCAGTGCAGCAGAGAGGAAGGCAGGCCTGCGCTGAGGTGTAGAGGATCCATGAATCTGAACTGAAGTAGGTTATAGGAGGGATTCCTAGTTTCGAGGATGCATGTTCTCATTTTATATTGCCTGAAGCAATTACAGGATGTTGAGTTTACAGCCTCCTAAGGCACCATAAAGGCTTTGGGGGGGGAAATTTATTGGATTACAAATTGTTGTTGCTTTGGTGATTTAATTTATATTCCTGTATTTGGGGTTCTGTAATCTAAACCCAGCATGGGTTATCAAAGGATTGCTGGGCAGGTAGAAAAACATTTCCAGGAGGAGTGAGAACGGACCAAACAACTATATCCTGACTTGAATTGGGAAAAGAGAGGAAAATAAGAATCTGAATGGGTGCTGGAAGAAGGCATTACTTTTGAAAGAGGAAAATGCAAAGATTTGTGAAGAAAAGAGGGTGGACGTAATGAAAAAAATGTGAAAGACAGCAAAGTCAGGTACCCTCAGTCTGCAGGGTAGTAGTGAGGAGAACTGTGAGAATCTGTAATGGCAGGTTTGATACCTGTGTCACAGTCCCTTCAAAGTAAAGCTGGGAGCCCTGTGAGTCCAGTTAAAACTCCTTTGTCTCACAGAGGTATTTTTTTCTCTATGAATATGAAAATTATGTCCTTACAGATTTTCACCTTCTGGTGCATGCAACTGAAGAACTGGAAATCCATTCCAAAATACAAACAGTCACTTAACATTTAATGTTTTGGTTTTCAAATATTATGGGTTTTTTTGTTCCAAACAGCTCTTCTGCCTGGCATGGTCAGGCTTCAGCAGAAGAGAATTGTTTCCTGGGAGGTAGATGGGAATTCATATCATTATTAGTACTGGGAGCTGTGGAAGTGAAGTGACCAGTCCAACACACTGAAATATTCATTGCTATATTATGTGTAACTAACCTTTGTATTGTTTAGAGCAGTGAACCTTGAGGGAGGTGCACCATGTTAAACAAAGCACAAAAGAATACAACAGCTGTAGATAAGTTTCTCATGTTTGTTTCACTTTGGTCACTGGCAAGTTTAGTGGTTGGACGGAGTATACTTCTTAAAGCTTAAAAATTTTTTCTCTTTCCCACCCCCAAAACACAAACAGGAAAGACTGAAAGTCTTTTTAGAAGGAATGTTACAGCATAGCATAAATTAAGTATTTAGCCCTCCGGACAGAATAGTCTTCATTTTCTGGTCCCCATCCAATGCATTAAGAAAAAGAAATGAAACACATCTACGTTAGTTTTAGCAAAATATAGTGATGCTTTCTTACAAATACAAGGATCAGCATTGCCAGGATTTGAAGAAAATTACGATCGTGGAATTGTCCTTTGCTTTGTCATTGGCACATAACTGTGCCAGAGCATGGTGGAAGGGAGAAGATTCTGTTATCAGCAGTTTACAGAAATCACAAAAGGAAATTAATACAGGATGCATTTAGGTCCACTCTGGCTGCTTGGATACTTTTTGGGGATTTTTGGCAATTCCACAAGTATTAGATGGGAATTACAGCCTCATTGTGATATAAGTTAAACTTCTGATGAGGCAGCAAGCAAATTTAGAATAATTCCTCAAAATGGAGACAGTTTTGAAGTTCAAATGCTGTGACAGGGAAAGAGTTTGTTTGCAAAACATTTGGGGCTCTAACAGGTATCTCTTTTTACCTGGCATTAACAATAAGTTGTTAAAAAATGAAAGTCATTTCCAGCTCCGAACAAAGAAGTGAGATAAATGAGAAGAGTGAAGAAGATGGAACATGTGGCTATATAAAGTATGCCCTATTTTGTTTCTACTCTGAAATTCAGATTCAGTGAAGATTATGGGAACTGGTGAGGGGGACTCTCTCCATCTTGTTTCAAATTTAGCTAGTGTTCATTGGATCATATATTTCCTCTTTCTAGAATGCTGTCATCTCCTGTCATAGTGGAAAGTCAGGAACAGGATGTACTAATACCTTTTGTCTGGCTTAGAAGAGAAAAGAGACTTTGCTGTATTCTTATTATATAAGGATCATACCTGTGTGATACAAATATCCATGCATTCTGCAAGACACAACCAAATTAATGTTCTCATGAGATAAGCAGGAGAGATTCTGGCACCAGCTGTTTATCTTGAAGCCTAACAGAAATGANCAGCTTAGAGTTCCCAGGGAAAAGAGAGAGAGCCAGTCCTCTGCCACGCACTTATAATCCCAGCCCCTTCCCAGCATTCCTTGTGGGTCTCCCGGGCTGATGGGAAAAAACCCAGGCAGGGAGTAACCTTGGTAACCTGGCTGCTCCTCCCAGCCAAATGTGGGCATAGGAGAAAGAGTTATTTTTTCCTTTGTCTTCCCCTGTGGTTTTTAAGCCAAACCATTACAAGGACCATCTGTATCCTGTCTGATGGTCTTCTGATGGTGCATAAGTTTTGGAGGGCTGAGACTTCCCAGTGGTAGTCTGGTGGGAGGTCATACTGGAACCATATTAAACTGCTGATTGTTGTCACTGGTGATCCAAAAGTTGAAGAGGAGGCTGAAAGAAGTTTGAGAGCAAAGAAGCTGGTCTCCCACATTTGGTAATCTGCATAAGGGCACCATTCTGCCAATAAACTTTATTGTTTGCTATTCTTTTTCTAGGTGACTGTGTATAACTGTCTTGATACACTCAGCAACTTAACACCTGTTTGCACACCTAAGTGCTACCAACTATGAGATTAGATTTCCTCTAACAAGCTATTTTCCTCTGCCCTGTCTGCAAGATTCCACTAGTACCAGACATCCAACCCTGCACAGAAACAGCCAATAGAGGAGATTTCTCTGTCTCCCTTTCAAAAGTAGTGCTGTAATACATAATACTGAAGGGTGTTAAGTAACCCATTTCTTTATTTACCACTATAGACTTCCAAACCTCTGAACTTCTGCGCAGACTTAAAACATAAGCAGTTTCTCCCAAGAGCTTTAGGAGATGAGTTGTGTACAGCATTATATATTTGCTGTGATATGTAGAGACCAAGGCATGTAATCTTTGGGGTGTTTGTGATGTTTTATAGAAAGTCTGCAGGGCAAATAGCTTAAATTGTACTCCTTAGATTATGACTGTTAAAGTGGAAGATGGTACAGACAGATGTGCTGAGCAAACCTCTTCTTTTCCCCAAAAGCTATGGGCTGTCATAGATTTGAATATTCTGTTACCATTGGTACTGCCATGTGGGACTTGAAGGTATTGTGGTTTGCAGGGAAATCAAGAGAAAAGGAGTTTCTGTTTCTCAGTGAGTAAACTTGAACATCAAAAGAAATAGTGTGGAACTCTTCAGGCACACTGGGAAGCTTTTACTTACATTAGTCATAGAAGCATGTAACTCTAATTATGAAAGAGCAAACTTCCAAATCAGAGTAATAAAGAATCCCTCATCTTGTGAGGACAGGGTGAATTCACATAGATATTTCTTGACAAAGAACATCAGACAGATAAGTGTGTTCATAAACTGTAATGTTATCTACATGAAACCAAACAGTGCTCAAAGAAATGCAATATTCTAACTTGACTTGGTAAATGACCCAGAAAAAAAAAGAATAACAGTTATACAAAGTTATTTCCAATCTGTTTCTTAAAGCCAAACACACATTGATCAGTATGTGCAAGGAGTGGGCAAATAAACACCAGTAGGCAACTGCTTTTGGAAGATGCCTTTGCAAGTTCTTTATCTTTCAAGTTAATCTCTCTTTCTAAAGCACCTATGGTTGTAGTAATAAAGAGTCAGTCCAAATAGAGATTATCAGTGAACTCAAATCTTTGGCTGCATTACAAAAGCTATGAGAATGTGTGTGGTACAAATGTTTCATTCTAACTATTTTTAGATGCCGGAGCAGAGGATGGAGAAGTGCCATCATCCAAAGCCTTGCTGGAAAGTCAAGAGGCGGAAGGAAAAAGCAATGATTCCTAACACCTAAGAGCAGCTGGGTTAATGAAACCCATCAACAGACTTTCCAGTTTCCCTGTGTCACCCTGTCTAAAGTGTGGTAGCAACTTTAGCAGCATAGACATGATTTTGCAACACACTTGTACCTAGATGGCATTAACATGGATGACATACTGTTTTTTCTACTGTCATCCTTCAAAACCAATGTTTTACATATTCAAATGGGAAGAGAACTAAAGAATGTGTCTCTTTTTTAGGGTTTCCTCATGGTTGTAATATATTCAACCTAACTAGTCCTCTTTGACAATTCCAATTAATATACCTAGCAGATGTACTAGGAATTAGTGATTGTTTCAAAATAAAAATCCTGTTTCTTAATTTCCCAAAACAGCTTCCTTCTCTCTGACACAGAAGTGTATTCACTCTCCCCACCATGATATTAAGTATATATTAGTTACAGACATAATCTGCAATTTATCTCCTGAGATTTTTGTTCTCATTAGACATACATAGATGGGTATAAGAAATAAAAAAAAAAATCTTCCTTCCTCCTGTCTCCAAAAGGTTTTGTAAACTACTTAAACAGTGGGTTTTTTCACACTCTCTTTAGTTCTGTTTTATTATGGCAGGTCGTCTCAGTTCTCCCACTCTTAGCAATTTTGCTACTTCTGTCATTCGTTTTCAGGATGAATATTGTAGCTGTCCATGTGTATCTAAAATAAAGTACCCATGTTTGTATATGATGAATATTGTTTAATCTCACTGTGGAAATTAAATATCTATCATCTTTTCTGTCTTGGGTTGATTCCTTGATGTTTCACCTATATGACAATACTTAAACCCCCATAATACGAATTTATTTCATCTGGATTTTGCTTTATTGTTTGCCGATAATGAAAATGCTTAAATCATTGTGATTTTTAAAAAGATTTAAAGTAAAGGTCTTTGTCTGTTAAAAGAAATTGTTTTGCTATCAAGGTCATGCTCCTGAAAATACTTGGCATTCATTCCTTTATTTTAGGAGACCTAAAATTCAGGTACAGACTTGCAGTGATAGGTACGTACATCTTGAAACCTAACCAATACCGGAAATCAAATGCTTTTATTTGCTTACTGTTGCGTTGTAGCCAGACAGAGAAAGCGTCTCTGATGGGTACATTCCACATTTGACTGGTATTCCATCTATAAAATACTTGTGTATTCTATAGCTGGCAGAGAGATTGTAAGAGGCTCCTCTGCACAACTTGCATTCCTAATGTGCATTTACTCAGTCCTTGCCTTTTGGGGACCATTCCGTAAAAGATCCAGTTTCATTCAACTTAACTGGCCCTTATTTCCCTCCTCTTTAACTTTTATTCATGTAACAAGTGCAACATCCCAATTTTTTGGGGGGGGGGTTGAGAAAAATATTTTTTTTCCACTGGAGAAAAATAGGTTACTTAAGAAAGTCTGAGAGACTTAAGTAGCTGACCAGTGAATGACCAGAACTGAAAACCACAGTGGAGAGGGACTTCTAGATAACTATATTCGAGGTACACACACTCTTGTTCTGGGTTGCAGTCCCATTCTCATATACCAGCCTCCTTTATAGCATCACAATACATAAAATTGGCAAATTATAAGAAGCCGTGATGATCCAGTGGAAATCAAGAAGCTGAGTATTAACTCAAACAGAATTCCGTATTTGCTTTAGATGAAGCATATGCTAAGGATCATGGCCTATATCAAATTCTGCACTTCTTTCACAGTTGAAGCACTGGATATATTTAGATTCTTCTCTGATAGAATACAGACACTGAAATTTGAGTTACAGGAATAGATAATTAAAAGCAGGGTGAACATTTTTTTAAATATCTATAATAATTTATAGAGTGTTACATGTCTATTACCTAGTTGCACATTAATCAAGCTACAGACACAGAAATGCTTCTTTGCCACATGCACGTACAGTTTATGTCTACACAGTTAGTCCACACTGCATGAAAGAGCTCTTTTGTAGTTAGTTCAGATACAGGAGTATTTAGTTATGCCTGGACTTTGTAAAATCTTTCCAATTCTGAGCAAGAAGCATATTTTTGTCTAGTATAAACTGAACCACAAACTGGCTGGTGTGGGGGACATTGGGTCATATAAATTTTGGTCAGGAGCAGTGTTTATTAGTCATGCGTTACACTTAGGCAGACAGCAGCTAGCCCCTTAAGAGCTGTTTGGGGGACTCTATGCCATGCTCTCCAGAAGTCTGGGGTTTGGGCAGGGTAACTGTCTTAATCACAGCTGTTATGGGGTGAAGGAATGCTCTTAGTTTTAAAACGTGTTCTTCCCTTTCCCCTTTTTTTCATACGGGACAGCGGGTTATCTCTCAAGGGGTTTTTTGGGAGGGAGGGGGTTTGGTTTTCAGAGGTTTAGAAGGGGAGGGAGGGGGGTGCTTTTAAGCCTTGTTTTATCTTTTATAAGAAAAGCAAAATGAAGCAAATGAATCTCAGCAGTTTGCAGTGTGCCTGCAGCTCTGTCTGTTGGACCAACACAGTCCCAGTCGTCCCGTGGCACCAAGGTGTGGGGGTGGTCAGGTGGCAATGGCATGGGCACGGCGCAGGCACGGGGAGCGTCCTGTCCCGGGCATGTGGCAGTGGCTCCCACACAGAGGCGGCAGTGACGCAGGCGGTGCTGGGGTGCACAGTGACTACCCACTCCCTCAGTGCCACTCTGGTGGTGGTGGTGGCTTTCGTCCATGGCAGCAGCAGGCCTCATGGCACCCGGCCGTGGTAGCGGTGTGGTACTGCCCGCATGGACACCCTCAGCCTGCGCCGCTTGGGAAGTTGGCGGCTGTGCCTGGCCATTCCTCTGGCCCCCGCACACATCTGTCACGCGGCACTGAGAGCGGCAGCTGCCCCAGCATGGGCGGCGCTGGGGAGTAGCAATGGATGCAGCAGCCAGCTCTCCCCACTCAACCACAAGAGCATGGCTTGGCCTGCAGCGCCACGGTTCCACGCGGCATTGGCAACAAGCACAGCTGCCGGTATCACATGCACACTGGCAGAGGGCGCATGATGGCAACAGCTCTCATGGCAGGTGGGACTGCTCCTGCAGTGGCCATGCTGGCATGCAGGGCAAGGCCAGCCCTGGGCCAGTGCTGCTGCAGGGAGCAGACCCGGGGTAGCAGAGCACGGTGCCAGGGGTGTCCCTGGGGCCCTCGGGGCGCCCCGAGGCACTGACAGATGCGGCAATGGTGGCTCCCCCTCTTGGAAGGCCACAACCCCAAGGCATTTTGGCGGGAACGCCGCCATGTTGCCTCATGGTGAAGTCTCAGGGAGGGGGAGGTGCCCAATGCCGTTAGCCAATCAGGAGGTGACCNCGCCCCCTAGTGTCCAAACCAGGACAAGAACTAAAGTTGGGAAAGCTCTGGTTCATTTTCTTGTTAGTATCTTGAAGGTAGGTAGTAGTCCTACTAAACTTTGGCTGAGCCTGTAAAGAGCAAATGATGTGCTTCTGAATATATTTGTCACTGAGCCAGTTTATCCAGTGTCAACCATTATCCAGGCTGTACCACACTCCCATTAGCTCAACTAACGGATAATTGGTAACAGTACATTCTTTTCATTCACATGGCCACAAAGTTGTGGCCCTGAATCAGCAAGATATTTTAAAACATGCTTAACTTTAAATTCAGACTAGTCTCACAGGAGTCAGTAGAACTACTTAGGTGCCTCAAATTAGGTACATACCTAATTACCTTGATAAATTACAGCAGCAAACTTCTATTAAGGTTAATCTGGTATTACAATGCATTAATCCCAATTTCCATACCAGCAAATGTGGCATAGGTAATAGAATCTTTTTCATCATCTTACAGCACTATCCTGAGCTTCTATAAAGAATTTCATTTTAGTACCAAAGAAAAGTTAACTTCATTGTCTCCAAATTTTAGAACTTAATGAAGCAATTATCCATTCTTACCCACTCTGCATATTTAAAACAAAAAAAATCCAAAACAACAAAAAAATCCCAGAGGAAACACCATTATAATTTTATTGTATAGATATAAAACAATTTAGTTATTTTTATTATACAGAAAATTGTCCTTAATATTTTCCAGAGTTCATTANAAAGAGGAATACTTCAAGATTTAGCAAATTAGGATTAGTTCATAGTCCTCTCTTCTGTCTAATGGTGCTCTGTGTGTGATAAAGCCTGTGAAATGGAAATGAACAGGTTTTTCTGCACGAATTTCTCTAGCAGTTTGGCACAGGTTATATTTGCTGTGTTCATCGAGTATAAGCCCCAGATCATGGTAAGTGTGGGTTCCTCTGGGTCCAGACAGCACAGATCAGTGGGGTTGAGCCCACAGGGGTCCCACGACACTTGCTCTGAATTAGAAATAGCAAAGGTTTAACTCTCCTGCCATCTAGTGGGATCCTCAGCCTGCCTGGTAGGTTTTGCAAGGAAGGAGACAGTTTGAGAGACCTCAAACCCAGGTGCATACTGCGAGGTTCACTTCAGGGGTTTTGCTAAGGGCCCAGAACCTTAGTGCCTCTGTGTACTCAGAAATCTGAGTGACCACAAACAAGAGGCATCTCGTGTTTGAACCCATGAACTCTCTTGTAAAAAACAGATGCTCGCTTGGTGGTTTGAGCTAGTGTGTCAATTCCACCACAAATGACTGGTTTTGACCTTTTTTACAGAGAACTTAGTTTCAATTTCCCAACCTGAAGCTGTTCTACTTTGGCTGGTAATTAGCAATAATTGCTCAGAGCTGTTACTTTATTTTACTGTTTTGGTTCGTTTCCCTCTTCAGCCCAGTGGGGACCAGTTCATACCCCAAGACAGCCTGAAGGCCGTTGCCCTGCCTTGTCCTGTGCCACATCCTAATGCCAGATCTCTGAATTCTAGTGCAAGACTTCTATTTGATGGAAAATGTTTTGGGTTTTCTGGGCCTGGGTGCTGTGGGCTTTTCACAACAATTGCCTGGAATGTAAAGGGCCCTCATGTGAGGATTTGAACACACTGTACCAATGCTTTATTCCTGGGACTCTGCTGTGCACGGATTGATGGTGTAAATCCAATGTTTATCATACAATATATGGAAAAGCTAATTTGTGGCTGTTTGGACCTTACTGTGTGTTTTGTTGGATGTTCGGTTTGGATTTTTGCTTTGTTTTGGGATTTTTGTTGTTGTTTTGGGGTTTTTTTGGTTGGATGGGGTTTTTTGGTTGTTTTTTTGTTTTTTTCCCCCCAGGTCTCTTGGGCATGTTTGTAAATGATACATCAGCAGGCTAAATACAAAAAGGAGCATGTGACCTGGCTGTTAATCCCCAACAGTATTCCAAATGTCGTTTTCTAATAACACACCCACTTTCCTGAGGTTGCAGGAGCACCTTTCCCAGAGGAACGGGCTCCGCAGCCCCCAGGCGGCACCTCCAGCTCAGAGGGCACAAGGTGGCGCCCGAGCCTTGCCTGGCACACGGATCGCCCCGAGCCTTTCTCAACCCTCGCTCCTCCCTCTCACGGCGGAGTTCGGGTCTCCTTCGGGATGATCTGTAACATAGAGAGAGCGGGGCAGTGGCAGCGCCCCGGCTCTCCCCGCTGGCCCGGGCGGTGCCAGCAGAGGGCGCTCCTGGCCCGGCCCTGCCTCGGCTCCCGCTGCCGCGTCCAAGCTTTGCCACCGCCCCGGCCCTGAGCGCCAGAATTCCCGGGGCTTCCAAAGCAGGGCAAGAACGGGATGGAAACATGCCTCCATTATAGCTCCTGCCGGCGGAAGGCAGGTGACCTCCCCTCGGAGACGCCTCGCATACAGCCTGCACCAGCGTCCCTGTGCGCAGCTAAACTGCAGTTTATTTGCTATATCGTTACATTCCAGCAGAAAGCGGGGCCTGAGCAATGGCCTCCAGGGCACCACGGAGGAAAAGCGCCTTTAAGTGAAAAACGGGAAAACTTCCATACGTGCACTCGTAGGAGAACTACAGGTTTTGTCCTCCCACCAATTTTGTACCCATCTTCTATTTTAATTGTTCAACAGTCCCATCATGGTCCTCTTAATTTCTCATCTACCTCCATTCACAGTTCCCATCCATCTACTCACTTTCCTTGAGTGCTCACCCTTCCCTTCACTTACACCTTATGCCCAACATCAACTTGTTAGTGGTTTAAACACCCAATACAGGAAACTAATCTCTTTAACTGCCTCCGTGTTTGCCAAAATGAAGTGGAACTCATTGCTGTTCCTCCCAGCAAATACTGGGTAATTCTTACAGACTCATTTACAGACCCTTGAGCCAGTCCCTGAACAGCCCTTGTCTTGAGCACGGAGAGAGAAAAAGCTTCCGTAGAAAACAAATAGCATGTGATTATGCAGACAGAGATGATGTTGCAATATAAGAAAGTGCTGAAACAAGTTTTTTCAGGCATCTTCTTTCAGACAGCCTTTGAACTTTGTGTCTTTTTTTTTTTTTTTTTTTTTTTTTTTTTTTTGAACGCAGGCTGTTGTGAGTTGAGATTTCTAGATAAATTCATAAAGGTTGAAACGAAATGTTAAAATGTAAGAAGGAGTATATTTAAGGGCAGGGGAGACAAAGGACAATGAGATGGACTTAAAGGCATGAAAGTTGTGCAATGTTTCTTCTCCATAGCCGTTGTTTTATCAGAACAGATGAGCCAGTCATGGTGTGATCAAGCCAGCCTGCTCCTGCACCCTCCATTGGCTCTGGACTCTGAATGTTTTGAGCATTGGCTGCAAGGCTGGTGAGCTACTCTAGAAGGTTTCAAAGGTCAGGAGGAAGATGCTATTAGAAGCATTGTTTAAATGTTACAAGATTAGTTAATCATTTTGACCACAGGGGGTTTGGAGTATGTTTACTACTGCCACACAGAGGGGGAAATCTTCTGAAACGTATTTTGAGACAACAGATGTATAGAATTAAAGGAATAGTGGCTATATCTATACTTCCCCACTGCACTTGCTGCAGTACAGTCTAGAAAGGGAGTCCTGTGATTATCCAGGCAGGGACTACATGCCTGTTTTCCTTTCTGTGTGTCTGTATCTTTTTCCTTAGTAGACTCTGGATTTGGCAAAGTAAAAACCCACACTTAGCAAGTGGGATGTGTTTTTAGGTTTCCTGGTATAGACTTGCTTATTGTCACCATCTCATGTGATTTCTTGCATAATCCAGGATATAGAACATCTCTGACTTTCTTCCTGCATCACGTCCAATAGCTCTGGTTGTTAGGATTAGTTGCAGGGATAAAAAGTCTTATAAAGCAGTTTGAAAGTTGGTCAGAGGGTTAAGTCTCCTGACAGCTAATATGCACTTTATTTTTAATATAAATTTCTGTAGGCTTAACTTCCAGTGACTGGAGTTTTGTTTACCAGACTGAAGTTTTCTATACCATACCACTATTTCTCTGGGGTTGTCTCCAAACAGCCAGTATGACCTAAATTTTCCCGAAGTTTGTCTTGGAGCTAGTCCCTATTTAAAGCTAGTAATGAGCTATCTTAACACTACAGTGGTTTAAGTGGCTTTAGAACTTTGTGTTCCAGGCAGTTTATTTAGACTTATGAAAACTCAGAAATCACTTAATGCTTGGTCATAAACCAATATGTAAAGCAGGGGTATAGTTGCCCTCTTGAATCAAGTTCAGTGTGTAATTCCAGCTAGGTCACCCAGAATGAGGTTTCATTTCAGCTGCCTGATCTGTGTCAAGTATTTGTTCATCCATGATGGGCCCATAAATTGATAACCTAATTAAATTATTTATCAAGACTGTGGAATTTAGACGTTTCCCCAGGGTGCATTAGCACTGCACTTTAGAACTTCAGAGGAAACAGCTTGCTCTGGATGAGAGATTCTGATTTAGAGGACACCAACCCAGAAAAGTGGCTTCAGCTGCATCTGGGGGATCACATCTGGCTCCAACAGGCTGTGACTGTGTGCTTTAAGTCCATAGCTGAGTGAACAAAGGAGGGAGGACCTTAGGAATAACCAAACACAGGTAGTTAATGAGCTGAGTTTTAACTTTGCATCTGCTTTCCAAATGCAGTAACTGTTTTCTTAGACTTAAAATTTAGTCAAATAAACCTGATTTTATTTTAAATCTCGGCTGATATTGAGAGTGATTTCAGGATAATGCAGAAAATGGAATGCCTCAGTATAGACAAACAGAATGAAGTCACATTGAGCTATTCCAAAATGTCTTAAATCCAGCACTGCAGACTGCACAGTTGTCTTTTGTTAAGCTGATTTAGCTTGAGATTGATTACACTGAATTCCAAATAGTCACACTTGCTAAGTATTTGACAGCCTCCATGGTGTATACGAGGGCTACAGAAAGAGAGTATGACATTTATGACATATGACAAGTTAAACTTGTACCTTTAACACTGTAAAATTTATATTGATGATGATAAAAATCATTCCCTCCCTTGCCATAATTCAGAATCCTTGGACCTTAATACAGAGTGTATTTCTGCTCCACTAATACTCTCACTGGTCTGCCTTGAACAAGTCAAATTTGCAAAGTTGCAACAAGTCAAATGCAAGTCATCTAATCTCCTTAAATCTATGTACTATTTTTTCTACTTCTCCATATAAGAATTATTTTAATTTAGTATGTTCATCTTATTTATATACCTTCTAAATTTCTCTGAATCATTATTGTGCCTGAAATAGTTGGTTGGTTATTTATTAGACTGTATTTCTTTCTTCCTCGGTGTAAGGCCTTACATTTGCTCATGATGAAATTCTAAGTCTGGGAAGCTGATTTCTTGTATTGATTTTACAATAACTAGACAGCTATTTTAAATTACACCCTGTATCAGACATTTCTGTTACATTTTACAGATTTTTAAATAGTTTTTTTACTCTTAAATATAAGAGAAAGAAAAGACAAATATTAAAATAACAAAGGCAGAAAATTAAAATAACTGCATCTTCTATATATTGAACTGAGAGTCAGGAAGGTGGCTGGCTTTAGTGCAGGCTAATGCTTTGAAGAGAACCTCTGACTTGAGTCCTCTAAATGAGTTGATACACTAATATTAGACAGCAGATAGCAACTCCTCGAATGCCTTTTAGATGCAGAGAAGACCCTGGAGATATTTCATAGCATTTGCTTACTTCTTTAAGCCATTGTCAACCAGCTGTCCTCTTAACTAAAACCAATCCGAATATATGTCTAATAGTTCATAATGAGGTATTAGTGGGTATTTACTTTCCAGGACTCTCCTAATCTCATGTCACACCAATTTGTAACATAAGAAAGAGTCTACAAGAATGAAATGCATGATCATAGACCACTTTGTTTTCACCAATTAGCAATCAACACCAGAATTAGACCTTAACATGACTTGTGTCTAATGTCCTGGCATTATTTTGGTTGAGCTTTTACAGTGGCAGGAAGTCTGCTGAACATGCTCCTAAGTATTGCCTATGGTATGTCATGCTCTTGGAAGGAATATGGTCTAAACATGTCTTCCCTGCTCCTGCCTGCATTACCTTGCACCTTTCCTATTATCTGGTCCACAGCTCCAGCAAAGCCCCTTCCCATGGCATTTATGCAGCACAAGACTGGATTCATACAGATGCTTTATACCTGGGGCCATTCTGTTACCACTTTGTTGTGCAGCTGCATAATTGTGTGTCTTCTCCATGAGGCATTTATCTCTTTTGTTGAAACTGGGATTTCTAGAGAGCTGCCTGACAATAGAATAAATAAACCTAGTTATTTTTTGTGACTCACCAACAGCACTGAAATGGTTTCTTTTTATTAGGAGGATCAGCAACTCTGTTAGACAGCTAGAGGACATATAAGATAATTTTAGTTAAGGATATTCTCCTGTCCTGTTTGACATTAGGTTTTTATGCAGCACTGAAAATCAAATTACACTCAGCCTTGAAGTAACATCATCCCACCTGACACAATAGCTACTAAAATCTGGTCATTTCTATGTTACACTGAGATCAAAACTGCATAGAGATTCACATTAGGGCTTTAAATACGCTTAAAACATACTGAGAATACCCTAGCCAGCTGTCCATAAATGGAGGAAACTTCTTTCAGTTGCACATTACTTTCAATTTCCTTAATTCAAAAGTACCCCTTATATGTTTCAAAATGCTGAAGAAATGCCTAAGTGAGTTAGGACCCTGAGTCATGTTGGTTTTCAATGCAATTCAATCCCTGAAGGCCTCTGAATACTTGCATCTGCTTTTGTACCAGAGGAGTTAGGCCCTGGTATCACTGCTGCCCTTTGCTGAACATATGGGTACAAGATGCTCTGCAGTTCCAGGGTTTTCATTGCCTCAAACACAGAAATGTTTGAATAATGCAGTCATCGCTAAATTATCTGAAGTTCTTATAACAACATAGTATCTCTTTAACTACTGATCAAATTTTATGGAGTAATACACTATTCCTGGCTATTGCACTGTAAAGATGGTGAAAGGACGGAGGTTTACCTGAACTGGTGTAGCACAAGTGCCCTACCTGTGTTAGATTCCCAGAGGGACAGAGCAGAAGGATAGGTAAATCTGACTTCAAATACTAGCTGCACCAATTTCTCTACATTTCTACAGCCAGTCACTAAGCCTTTAGTGATTGGCTGTAGTGATTAGATGCTCAGCATTTCCTGATATTATGAGGAATCCACTTACAACAGAACCTCATGGTCAGACTTTTCTACCACAGTAGCCTGTGGTGCCCCCTTCCTACCCCTCCTCTTCTTTTTCCTGAACAAGTGAATTTTTTTCATTCAAGTATAGAATGAAAGCTGAATGAGGCTGACAGCCTTGTTCTCTGAATGTCTGAGGGTATGCAAAGAAGGGATGTAACAGGGGGAAAGGTAGCAAAAAGCAGGTTTTGTGTTCTGTATTTGAAGGCTGAAGGTTAGAGCAGCCTCACATTAACCCTGCATGGCCTTTGGAAGCAAGGATTACTCATTACACAGTGATATCTTGCTACAGCATTTTCTTCTCTCAAGAAGGCCTTGTACAGAGAATGTAAGCATGCCTACTTACACTGCTCAGGTGGTGTAGATTTTAGTGTAAAGAAGAATTAATCGCTGGGTGTTCAGAGAGGAATCTCCACAGATAGTTTTCATCATACAGGCATTTTACAGAGGAATACAGAGTCTGTTAAAACCATCCAGCTCCTCACATCACAAAAGAAACTTCTGCATGATTTCTTGTGGAGCAGCCTAAAATGCCCACCAGGTCAGTGTATTTCACATTGCAATCTCCATTCCAGCCATAGCAAAGCATTTATATAGATCAAGATGACTTGTACTAGTTGTTGATGTATTAGTAATACAACTCTCACATAAGGATCCACAAGGATGCAGGGCATAAGATGCCATGGAATACGTTTTGAGTTGTGGCTTATCAGGAATCAATAAATGTAACATTTCCTACTGTTGATTTACCCTGGTTCCAAATCATCACCAACACAGACACATGGGATCTCACTGTCATAAAACCCGGAGTGATAACTCTGGCAATCTATCTAAGAAGAAGAAGGAATGCAAACATTTTCGCAGACCCTGTATTACATCTGAAACTTGGTGCAAATTGTTACATGAAGTATTTTTCTTAATAAATTCTTAAGTGGTTCCTTCCCCTGAAATGTGTGTTGTCACACTAGGTAATTGTCTTAATTAAATACATTGGGAAATCCTGACAGAATTGACCCATCAGTGTAGGTAGGTAAGGTTGCTTAAAATTATGAAGGATCCTTAAGTGGTTGCCTCCCAAGGGCCAGGCTGGAGAACTATGTGAAAGAAGGTGCAAGGAAGAAGTGTCCTTGAGGAATCCAGCTACCAGCAGTGGACTAAATCAAGAGTTTTATATCACATAAAGTCCATGAGGCTGGTTGTACACAACAAGCCCCAGTGAGCACAAGAGGGCAAGGAGTTCTCTCCCAGGGTTCTGTGCATACATATCTACTAGAAGAATCAGCAGGGGCTCCAGGACTTCTGCAGATAGAATCTATATAGCAGAATCTATGAAGCAGGTAACTTTGTCTTGTCAGTACTGGGAGAGGAGATACTGCAAGTTCATGAAGATATTGGGAAAATCATTTAGAATTTAATATCATAGAATCATAGAATGATTTGGGTAGGAAGGGAACACTAGTTCCAATTTCCCCACCGTGGTCAGGGACACCTTTCAGTAGACCAGGTTGCTTAAAGCCTCATCCAACCTGTCCTGAGACACTTCCAGGGATGGGGCATCAACAGCTCCTGGGAGCAACCTGTTCCAGCGCCTCACTACCCTCATGTTTGGCTGAAAAATTATTGTCCTCAGGAAGGGAACAGATCTATTGTGCTAAAGGAAGGGAATAACTCAAAGTATGGCATGTAGAAATGACACCGGAGGGGCTTCAAATTTGTTCCCTGTCAAAGCAGAGGAAGAAAACTGACTCAGATGCTGTTGAGGTTGACAGTTCTTAAATTTAATCTCTTCTAAAGGCAAGATGTGACCCTATTCCTGTGTGCTAGAAGAATTTCTTGCTCATAGCTAATCTAAACCTATTCTCTTCCAGTTTAAAGCCATTAACCCTTTTATTTCTCACTACATGCACATGGAAAAAGTCCTTTCCAGCTTTCTTGTAGTCCCATTTAGGTACTGATGCATCTCAGAGTAGTTTAGTGGTGAAGTCAATTCACATGTACTTATATGTCAACTGCCGGGCATCAGCAATGAGGCTGTGAGACCACCACTGCAGAGTTTGGCTACAGGTGATAGACATTTTTTACTGGATAATGTTACTGTATTGAGGAAACAGTCCGCAAACTGAACTGGAGCCAGGATGTCACCCATGCACAATATCAAACCCGTGTGTCCTGTGCCATAACAGCACTGATCACGAAGTGTATTCCTGATTCATTGGAGGATTTGACTGACTACAGACATGATGTTAATGAACATCTGTATGAGATGCAGCACTAAGGCTGGTATTCTATGCAAACTTTGGAGGCAAAGCATTATTCAACTTTGACAAAAAAATGGGAATTGATTCCTTACAGTCTCATAAACAACAACTGGCTGTCTGTCCTTTCAAGTGATGCTCTATCCTCCCTGGCTTTCTGAGCTTTTGCTGAAAGTACTCAGAAGAACTATTCAGAAGAGCCCATCAGGCTTAAACCGAGCAGCTGCAGGAGGACACTTTGTGTCTCAAAGTAAGAGGATGGAAGGTTTAAGAGAAATTGATGCACTAGTTCATACCATTAGGTTATGAATATTAATGAAAATTGTGTTGAGTAGTAAAAGGCATTAGGAATACTAGGATTTAATTCTTTATGGGGACAAGTGAGAAACTGGCAAATTAAATTAAAATCCCATTGAAAATCATCACTTTTCCTACATGCAAAGAATGTGCCACACTGCAAGAGCCTGAAAGAAATGCAAATGATGGTCAAAACTAATTAAAAAATATTAGGAAAATATCAATAATTATTTATATTTTGTATGTCTGAACCAGGTAAAAAAATGTTGAGCTTTTGTTCCTAAATCATATAAGTTGTCTTTCACTTCATGAGTTTTGTTACTAGAGTTGAAGTGCTAGATTCAGTATTCTGGAATCCATCCAAGCCATAGGTCTGGAAAAGCTCACACTGCGGTGTGTCCCATAGTAACAGGCTGCTTTCTGAAAAACATTCAAGATACCAGATGACCACCTAGTGCCTTCAACAAATTTTAAAGAACAACTAGGAGGAAAACATTCCCTCTCTTGCGGGAGGTGGAAAGTTTTAAACTCTTTTTCTTCTTTCTTCATTCTTAGCTCCAAAAGTTGCCAATTGTGGAGGCAAGGTGTTGTTTCCAGCCAGCAACAGCATACGCCAGGTTCGGACAGCATCCATATAAATGCCGTGGTGGGTAACGGGATCTGCACTTGGCCAACTCCAAACTGGGTTTGAAAATCGTGGGAAAACACAGTAGTGCTACGATCCTCTACTTTTACTCACTAGAGTCTTTCACGTGGGTGCCCGTTTCTAGTTTTACCAGCGCGTTACTTTGACAGGGATAGCAACAGGGACCGACAGGGCTGCCCCCGGGGCAGCTCGGGTGACGAGCGGTGCCGCAGACGCCCGTCTCTCTTCCCAGTTTACATCCCGCCGTGTGTCCCGGCCGGGGACGGCCGCGCCCCTTCTCCGGCGGCGGCAAGCGCCCTCCCCCGGCGGTGCGGGGACTCCAGGGGGCGGCCGTCGGGGCGGACCACAGCCGGCCCCGCCTCCGGCCTCCCGCCGGGCGCCGGCTTTAAATGCCGGGCGGCGCAGAAACACCGGCGCTCTTGGCTTCGCGCTTGGAACACGTAGCTGGCTGCCATGGTTGAGGCTTTCTGCGCCACCTGGAAGCTGGTGGACAGCCACAACTTCGATGAGTACATGAAGGCGCTGGGTACGTACGGCCGAGCGGCGGTACCTTTCGGAGACCTCGGGATTTTTCACCATACTAAACAAATAAATAAATAAAAATAATAATAATAATTTAAAAGGCTCTCCCATTGGTGGAGATGTGGGGCATTGACAGCGGTGGTGATGATTAGGGGGCGCGGGTTGAAGCGGCTGCGCTTCTACCCGTAGAGCTGCTTTGCTGCGAGTCATTCAGCCAGTGTTCGCGTGGGAGCCGTTCTGCGGGGGAGAGACTCCGGGAGATGTCCGCGGGCGAGGGCAAGCGTGTGAAAGATGGCACATCCTGCTTGCGGATAAACTACGAGCAAGCACAAAAGAAATCATTATGCTGGCGTGGCAAGGAACTCTGAGCAGCAGGAGCGATCGCAGCGGCGCGGGTGACCGCGGGCGGGGTGCGGTGTCACCGGGCGCTGAGCTGCACGGTGGGGCAGTACTGATGGATACTCTCATGGCACAGATGAAGCAGAAAACAGCGTTTCACGGGGATAGCTTACAGCTGTAGAGCAGGGAAAGAAGTTTCTCTACCTCGATGTGCGGGGGCGGGGGTGTGGGGAGAGTAAAAAATCCGAAGTTCTGATGGATTTATGTTTTTTCCTTGAATGGTCTAGGAGTGGGATTTGCAACACGGCAGGTGGGGAATGTGACTAAACCCACTGTGATTATCAGCAGCGAGGGGGACAAAGTAGTGATCAGGACGCAAAGCACTTTCAAAAACACAGAAATCAGCTTTAAACTTGGAGAGGAATTTGACGAAACTACCCCCGATGACAGAAACTGCAAGGTAAGTTAATTTTGGGTCTGCAGTGGCTTCTGTCTTTGCTATGGTCAGAGGAAAAGTGTTGCTTCTGCTCCTTCGAGTTGCAGCACTGGGAAGGATGAGGGGGGGGCGGGGGGAAGGAAGGCAGGATTGCATCTTGTTTGTCCTGCGCCGTTACACGGTGCTTTGTGTGAATCAATGTGTCATGTCGCCAGCCCCCTGTCTGTTTTCCAGTGTCGATGAATTTTGTTAGCTGCCCAGTTTTGTCTCAATCCAAAAACCATTTGGCATAACTTTTCCCAGTCAAAATAGTCAAATGCCTTTTTTTCCTGCACCTTTGGGGACTTGTCATGAAATGTTATGCTAAAGCACAGCTGAAGCAGGTTCTTCTGA
The DNA here is from genome assembly GCA_013400695.1 of Neodrepanis coruscans. Classification (NCBI taxonomy): domain Eukaryota; kingdom Metazoa; phylum Chordata; class Aves; order Passeriformes; family Philepittidae; genus Neodrepanis; species Neodrepanis coruscans. The sequence continues at coordinate 43,495 of VYZS01006517.1, read as the reverse complement.
GACGGAACTCAAAACGAAACAACTTTTTCATCCCTTGACACAAATAAGAATTGTGTAGAGTTCATGTTTAAAATGAGGATGATTCATAGCCTTGGCTTGAAAATGGCTGGGGCTACTTTATGATTCTAGACCTGCATTCATCTATTGAAGAGAATTCAACAGAATGCTCAATGTGTGAGCAGAATCTCAAACATCCCAAATAAACGAATGTCTTTGTGTTCTTTGGTATCTCACAGTCAGTTGTGACCATGGATGGAGACAAGCTCGTGCATGTACAGAAATGGGATGGCAAAGAGACAAACTTTGTGAGAGAAATAAAGGATGGCAAAATGGTAATGGTAAGTATAAAGCTCATTGAGCATTTGAATGCACCCCTAACACTCCTCACTTACCCTTATCTCAAGCTTTATCAAAAGATAGTGTGACTTAGACACAAACCCTTAAACTGATTGGTGGGGAAAGCTAGAAGAGATTTTTCAAATAGTTGTTTTGAGTCTTGTTTTAGTGACAGCTAAAAAATTGTTAGTGGTTTTAGGCAGGCCAGCCTGTGAATTCCAGAGTGTATATGTTCTTTCTAGACTTTTATGTAAATACTTAGGAAAAAATTCCTGGTAATTATACTGACTTCTTGATTATATAGGAAATGATCTGTTGCCAGTGGTAATTTAGATTTCTTTAAAAACTTTTTATGTATACACACAAATATTATTTAATTACACATAAAATAAAATCACAATATTGCAGAAGGTAATGGCATTTTTGTATTTAATAATAAAGGGTTTAGTCATTCTGTCTTTTTATAAACTACAATAAATAGCATTTGTATGGAGAAAAGCTCAGTTTAAATTCCCATTATTTTCCTGATTTTTCAGAAACAGGACACCAAGTGAATAAATCTTGTAAGTTACTATAGCTAATGTTCAGGCTAGCACTTCTTATGCTTATTTTTGGCACAGAGATGTAGCTTCCAAAAACAAAAAAGTCTTAAACTACTCTAATCTGTCAGACTTCATTGTTGGAAAACCAGTTACTTTGTTTTCTAATACTTCAGAGAGTATCTTCATGGATTAAGGCTTGCAAGTAATACAAACCATTAAGCATACAGTCAGTGCATTTGCTTTTGAAACAGCTATGTGTATACAGAAGACCTTTTCCTTTGGAAGTTGAACTCAGTGAGGTCTTCTTACTGAGAAGACTCTTCTTCTACTTCAGGAAATACCTCTAGAATGTACACTGTAGCTGACGTACACAGCTGCAGTGACTGAAGTATTTGGTAGTTCTAGATACATAAGGCACACAATGCACTTTTTTTTTTAATGCAGAGTTCTCCTTAAATATATACCTATGCATAATAATATAGAACAGGGATATAGAGGACTTGGAATTTTAGATTGCACATCTTGATGTGATGAGCTTGGGGAAAACATGTATTAAATCTGTGTTAAAAACAATGCTATATTAAAAAAGTTAAAGTCTAAGATCACTCGAGCTGCCTTTTTAGTGTGTATTATGTGCTCCTTAGGAGTGAAAGTAGCAAGGCAAGAGTCTCATTCCTTATAGGAACTGTAACTAAGGCTTTGCTTCTTGTTCATTTAACTTGTTAACAGTCTAGACCTATTTGTTTTTCTATAAATTACATAATGCAAACCAACCTTGCTTTAGCAAGGCCTTCATAGTATGTGTTAAGTCATTACAGAAAATGGTCCAACATCTAACTTGTCTGTCTTCTCTTTGGACTTGCAGACTCTCACCTTTGGTGATGTGGTTGCTGTTCGCCATTATGAAAAAGCGTAGCCTTTACATGACCTCTGTCCAGATGTTACTTCTGCTGGATGGATTAATGTCCCGTCCATAATCGAACGTAGCTAAAATGCACATTTCTGGCATGAAAGGTTAATAAAGAGTTTTGGGGTGTGTTTTTTTATAAAAATAACTTTATGCCATCAAATTGGCATGCTTGTGCTGTATAGTGGAACAGGTTCAACTTGGCATTAAATTTCTGAAACACTTGCCTTTTTTTTTACAGTAAATGGGAAATATTTGAATTGTTTTGGAATGCAAATCAAAAAGAAATTAAAACATTTTTTAAACCTGTGCTCCTTTGGCATTTAATCAGCTAATATTCCAGTGTTTGGGAGGGGGATGTTCTTTCTTTAAACTCAGAAAAGAGTTTAGAAAAATATGTGGTACATGATGCAGCAGCCTTTCTATGTGGTGTAGAGTATTTTGGGAAATGAAAGATTTACTTCAGTGGCTTCTTTATGCTGGAGAAATCTAAAGTTCTTGTCTCTTTGTGGACAGAGAACTGAGATGCTTAAGCCACTTTTTAGCTCCCCTCTGCACTAGGAACTTGTTTCCCAGTTCTGGCTAAGGCCAGTAGACAGTCTTTGTGCTTAATAGATAAGAGTTTTTAATTTGTTTTGAGAGGTTTGGGGGTTTTCATGCTTTTTTGTTGTTGTTTTTGTTTGGTTTGGTTTGGGTTTTTGGTCTTTTTTTGCTAATATGCAAATATTGAAGTCTTTCACAGGATCAGAGGAAAGGGTCAACATGATAAACAAGTCTTTTTCATCAGTCTCCACAGGTATAGGAATAAAACAGTACACGACAAGCCCACTAAAATTCCCTTCCCTGAGCTGTTGTTTCATAGCTAATGTGTAAAGGAGAGATAACAGTTTGCACTGTGAGCAATTTAAAATGCTGCTTAAAAGAGAGAAATCAAAACCTTATCCCTGAACAATTTTCCCTAAGAGAGCAGAGTGAGAAAAACTGCTTTAGAGTTCAGATTATTNTCCTGCACCTTTGGGGACTTGTCATGAAATGTTATGCTAAAGCACAGCTGAAGCAGGTTCTTCTGAGACGGAACTCAAAACGAAACAACTTTTTCATCCCTTGACACAAATAAGAATTGTGTAGAGTTCATGTTTAAAATGAGGATGATTCATAGCCTTGGCTTGAAAATGGCTGGGGCTACTTTATGATTCTAGACCTGCATTCATCTATTGAAGAGAATTCAACAGAATGCTCAATGTGTGAGCAGAATCTCAAACATCCCAAATAAACGAATGTCTTTGTGTTCTTTGGTATCTCACAGTCAGTTGTGACCATGGATGGAGACAAGCTCGTGCATGTACAGAAATGGGATGGCAAAGAGACAAACTTTGTGAGAGAAATAAAGGATGGCAAAATGGTAATGGTAAGTATAAAGCTCATTGAGCATTTGAATGCACCCCTAACACTCCTCACTTACCCTTATCTCAAGCTTTATCAAAAGATAGTGTGACTTAGACACAAACCCTTAAACTGATTGGTGGGGAAAGCTAGAAGAGATTTTTCAAATAGTTGTTTTGAGTCTTGTTTTAGTGACAGCTAAAAAATTGTTAGTGGTTTTAGGCAGGCCAGCCTGTGAATTCCAGAGTGTATATGTTCTTTCTAGACTTTTATGTAAATACTTAGGAAAAAATTCCTGGTAATTATACTGACTTCTTGATTATATAGGAAATGATCTGTTGCCAGTGGTAATTTAGATTTCTTTAAAAACTTTTTATGTATACACACAAATATTATTTAATTACACATAAAATAAAATCACAATATTGCAGAAGGTAATGGCATTTTTGTATTTAATAATAAAGGGTTTAGTCATTCTGTCTTTTTATAAACTACAATAAATAGCATTTGTATGGAGAAAAGCTCAGTTTAAATTCCCATTATTTTCCTGATTTTTCAGAAACAGGACACCAAGTGAATAAATCTTGTAAGTTACTATAGCTAATGTTCAGGCTAGCACTTCTTATGCTTATTTTTGGCACAGAGATGTAGCTTCCAAAAACAAAAAAGTCTTAAACTACTCTAATCTGTCAGACTTCATTGTTGGAAAACCAGTTACTTTGTTTTCTAATACTTCAGAGAGTATCTTCATGGATTAAGGCTTGCAAGTAATACAAACCATTAAGCATACAGTCAGTGCATTTGCTTTTGAAACAGCTATGTGTATACAGAAGACCTTTTCCTTTGGAAGTTGAACTCAGTGAGGTCTTCTTACTGAGAAGACTCTTCTTCTACTTCAGGAAATACCTCTAGAATGTACACTGTAGCTGACGTACACAGCTGCAGTGACTGAAGTATTTGGTAGTTCTAGATACATAAGGCACACAATGCACTTTTTTTTTTAATGCAGAGTTCTCCTTAAATATATACCTATGCATAATAATATAGAACAGGGATATAGAGGACTTGGAATTTTAGATTGCACATCTTGATGTGATGAGCTTGGGGAAAACATGTATTAAATCTGTGTTAAAAACAATGCTATATTAAAAAAGTTAAAGTCTAAGATCACTCGAGCTGCCTTTTTAGTGTGTATTATGTGCTCCTTAGGAGTGAAAGTAGCAAGGCAAGAGTCTCATTCCTTATAGGAACTGTAACTAAGGCTTTGCTTCTTGTTCATTTAACTTGTTAACAGTCTAGACCTATTTGTTTTTCTATAAATTACATAATGCAAACCAACCTTGCTTTAGCAAGGCCTTCATAGTATGTGTTAAGTCATTACAGAAAATGGTCCAACATCTAACTTGTCTGTCTTCTCTTTGGACTTGCAGACTCTCACCTTTGGTGATGTGGTTGCTGTTCGCCATTATGAAAAAGCGTAGCCTTTACATGACCTCTGTCCAGATGTTACTTCTGCTGGATGGATTAATGTCCCGTCCATAATCGAACGTAGCTAAAATGCACATTTCTGGCATGAAAGGTTAATAAAGAGTTTTGGGGTGTGTTTTTTTATAAAAATAACTTTATGCCATCAAATTGGCATGCTTGTGCTGTATAGTGGAACAGGTTCAACTTGGCATTAAATTTCTGAAACACTTGCCTTTTTTTTTACAGTAAATGGGAAATATTTGAATTGTTTTGGAATGCAAATCAAAAAGAAATTAAAACATTTTTTAAACCTGTGCTCCTTTGGCATTTAATCAGCTAATATTCCAGTGTTTGGGAGGGGGATGTTCTTTCTTTAAACTCAGAAAAGAGTTTAGAAAAATATGTGGTACATGATGCAGCAGCCTTTCTATGTGGTGTAGAGTATTTTGGGAAATGAAAGATTTACTTCAGTGGCTTCTTTATGCTGGAGAAATCTAAAGTTCTTGTCTCTTTGTGGACAGAGAACTGAGATGCTTAAGCCACTTTTTAGCTCCCCTCTGCACTAGGAACTTGTTTCCCAGTTCTGGCTAAGGCCAGTAGACAGTCTTTGTGCTTAATAGATAAGAGTTTTTAATTTGTTTTGAGAGGTTTGGGGGTTTTCATGCTTTTTTGTTGTTGTTTTTGTTTGGTTTGGTTTGGGTTTTTGGTCTTTTTTTGCTAATATGCAAATATTGAAGTCTTTCACAGGATCAGAGGAAAGGGTCAACATGATAAACAAGTCTTTTTCATCAGTCTCCACAGGTATAGGAATAAAACAGTACACGACAAGCCCACTAAAATTCCCTTCCCTGAGCTGTTGTTTCATAGCTAATGTGTAAAGGAGAGATAACAGTTTGCACTGTGAGCAATTTAAAATGCTGCTTAAAAGAGAGAAATCAAAACCTTATCCCTGAACAATTTTCCCTAAGAGAGCAGAGTGAGAAAAACTGCTTTAGAGTTCAGATTATTAGGAAAATTGGAACAGGTTATTGACAGGGAGGAGATTCTTCAGAGAGTCCATGTTTTCTATACACTGAGTCAGTGAACTTCATGGAGGTGTAGCTACCTCTAGCCTTGCAAACAAAGGCACAGCTGAGCTGTGTGTGAGGCTGCAGAGGAAGATGCCAGAAGGGCCTAATCCTGCACTGTGTCATCCTTCAGATCTGGTGTATGATATGATTGGAACAGGCTGCTTTCTTCCCTGGATAGCGATGGGTATCCATCCAATGGATAGCTCAACGGATTAAAGTTCAGACAGAGCTGGCACCTAACCTACACAAGTATGAAATTCAGTGTTCGTGTATTCAATTATTTTTTTAAAAAAGAAGTTGTCTGAAAGGAATATTTAAGTCTCTTTTTGCTTGTGGGGCATACCATACATCTAGAAGAGAAAGTCTTTAATTATGAATCATAATTATGTTTTATTTTCTTGATAGTTTTTTAAAATGTAGGAGCTAACATTTTTCATTAGAGAAATGGAAAGTAGAACTTGTCCCAGGGGCATGGGGAGCTGCAGTCTCTGTTTTGGGCTGCTTAACTGCTACACAGTGCAAGTTAAGTTTAAGCTGCATCTTCTGCCCTTCAGTTTTATCAGCTCATTTAATCCTCAACTTCGGTACTGATACAGCTTTCATCTGCCTGCCAGTGCATTTTCCAGATGACTGTCCTTCTCAGCCACCCCTTCTCAGAAAGATGGGAGCAGCTACTTCTTCTTCTTCACTGGGAAAAACAGACTTGCCTCTCCAATATTGGCATTCATCTTCACAAGTGATTTGTGGGGTCATTAATTAAAAAAACCTCACAACCAAAAAACAAAGGTTTTTTTTCAGTATGAAAGGAATGGAGAGACATATTGTTAAGACTTGGTTTAACAATAAACCCCGAAGAGTAAGTATTTTACATTACAGTTACTTTTAAACAAAGGCTACTTTCCTGTACATGCATCAGTTCTGAATGTTATATGAAACCATCATCGTCTGTTGGTTTTTGCAATTCTAAAGATAAACGACGTTAATGTCAAATTATGTAAGGGAGAGAAAAGTGGAGAAGTGGTGCTTGTGATATGTCTCTGATGCTGCCCTAAGAAGTGGGACTTCCACTTGCTTGTAATAAAATAGCTTTGCAGAGCCCTGGAAAGCAGATCCGAACGCTACAGCATAGTGAGCAGTGGGACATTTGAGGGCATCCATAGGATCCATGACATCATTATTGTGATCTGCTTCTAAAACTGACACCAAGTAATCTACTCTTCCTCTAGACAAAACTACTCCGACTTCCGACAGAGCAATAAACAGCAGCTCTGCTACCGTAAAGCCTTGGCAGCGGAGACTCCTATTTACAATGCACCTTACCTCATCGCTTCCCTTAAGCTTTATTGAAGGTGTAATTGAGGACATATTTCATCAGCTTTTGAATTTTATTTTAAAGCATGTTAAGTAACGGAGATCCATGTATCCCTTGAGAAACCTTCCACCCACTAGATGTTTGTGACTGGTGTGGGGCGTCTTGAGCGCAGCTTTTCTTCGAGCAGCTCACATCTGCCAGTGCCCCGACTTGAGCCCTGCCCGCGGCCAGGCTTGGCTCCTGCGAGCTCCTGGGCGCTGACCCGGGGGCAGCACCTCCCGAAGGCCTGAAGCGACCGCAGCCGTCCCCGCCGCCCCCTCGAGAGCTGCCGCCCTGCAGCGGGCGGGGGCCGCGGCCAGGGGCGGCTTGTGGTGCGGTGCGGGCGGGGCGCGGTGGTTTCCGGAGGCCCCGAGGAGGCCGCGAAGGGCCGGGGTTTGCACAAGCCGTCCGGGGCTCGCCCCTTTCTCGGGCGGTCACATGAGCAGAGCCGTCGGCGGGCCGAGCGCTCCCGCAAGGTCGACATGGAGCTGCGGGTGGCCCTCGGGCTGGCGCTGCTCTGCGCCGCGCTGGAGGCGGCGCCGGTCGGCCCGCAGCCGCGCTCCGCCGTGGGTGANGTGAGGTGAGGTGAGGGGAGGTGAAGTGAAGTGGGGTGAGCCCAGCCCTGCCTTTGGCGCGGTGTCCGAGGCACGCACTGCAAACACCGCCCGTGGGGTCTGTGCTGTCGGCAAACACACACACGTTCTGCCTGAGCTGCACCCCGCTACGGTCGTGCACGAAGGTGAATGCTCCGAAATAGTTCCCCACGGAATTTTCATTGCATGTCACTCACACTTGCTTCGGACCAAACGGGCAGCAGTATCCCGGCGTTTCTCGGATTCCTGTTGGTAGGCATCACGGTTTTACGGATAGTGGAGAACACTGCTGGTCTTTGCTTCCTGAAGTAAAACTCCACGGGGTAGAGTCGCGTGGTGCTTGCTCAGCCACAGAGTGGGCATGTGACCTTGGGAAAAATCAATTCATATCCGTCCCTGTTTCACAACCACTGCCCCAGATACATGTGTATCAAAGCCTTGACCAAGTGCTTTGAAACTGACAGAAAGAAATAACTTTTTTTTTTTATTTTACATGAAACTTGAAGACTCGTAGAGTAATACAGACCTCACTCATATTGTTCAGTATGCTCCTATATGTCTCAACTCCTTTATCCATGCTATCCTGATTGCTGTCAATGAAAAAGAGCTGATTTTTCGTTTCCTGCCAATCTCCATTTTATTTCTGGTGAATAGTGTAAACCCATGCCTCTGCTTCTGTTTTCATTTTTCCTAATTGGACTAGATGAAGGACTCTTGTCAGGAATGTAGAATTTGCCCACACTTATCAGACAAGCTAATCAATTTGTTAAATTTATTCTCCTTTTCAAGACTTTGAAGAGGAATAGCAGTAGACAAACTGGAGCAAACTTGGCATTACTTCTGTATATCAGTTCCAACGCAAATAATGCATTTTCTTTAATCTTTGTTTTCTGAAAACAGGGCAGTTCTGGCATGTATCTGATCTGCATTTAGATCCGACTTATCACATTACCCCTGATCGCACCAAAGTTTGTTCTTCTTCCAAAGGAGCCAATGCCTCCAACCCAGGCCCTTTTGGAGACTTTTTGTGTGATTCTCCTTATGAACTTATTTTGTCAGCATTTGCATTCATGAAGGATTCAAAAGAGCAGGTTTCATTCATGATTTGGACAGGGTAAGTGTTCAAGTCACTCTGCAGTTAAAGCTGGATAGTGCCATAATTAACAAGTTTGTATTTGCACCAACAGATCTGAGTTCAGTCTCTCACAAACACTAGTTGTCCCTTTAGTTGTCCACATGGCTACTAAGTGGAAGACTGAGAATGTAAGATGTCATGAACAGACTTCTCTGTAATAATTGTTGGGACTGTTCATTGTGTTATTTGCCACATGCCTGTATTAGTGAGAGTTAATAGAAATGGTGCAGGGAAGGTGGGAAGTGGAAAAAGCAAAAAGAAATGTCAGGGCAATAACTGTGTGGAATGAATTATTATGGGAGGCAATGGATTTTGTAGATCTTCAGGTAAGTACATTGTATTTGGTTCTGTAAGAGGTAACTAGTATCAAGCAATACTATAGTTTATGCAGTTTTTTTAAAAAAATGTATAAAGTTACCATCCAGGTTTGGTGCCTGTATGGATTCAGGAGCAGCGGCTGGAAGGGGGAGGGTAACGGTGTTGTAGATGCTGTCTCTCTCTTCATTATTGTCATTAATGGTTGCATGTACTTCTGAAGAAAGTTGAAGAATTGCAGGCCTCTGTTGAGTAAAAACATTTAGCTCTCCTGTTCCAATCTTCCATATTAGAAAGTGGGCATAATAATAAAGTGGGCATAACAAACTAGTTTTCACAAATACTCAAAAATACTAATCTCCTTGCTACATTATCTATTGTTGTATACCATAAAAACTTTTGTGATGGTAGAATTGAGAGTTTTGCTATATTAGAAGGGTACATCAATATGCAAGTGGGACACAAAGCCTTACAGGTAACTTCTCTGTGTGAGAGAGAGTATTTGTGAAAACTAGTTTGTGTTATGTCACTTAATTTTGCTATATAAACAAAAGCAATGAATTTATTTCACTTAGTTTACAGCAGGATGTTGTTACAAGGGATAAAAGAAACTTGCAGTGTTGTGCAGGTGATGAAATATATTACCCAAACTGCAAGTACCTCAAAATGATGTGATTAATTTAATTTCTAAGAAATCTTCGTTAAGATATGTATCATAGGGTAAACATTAGTCTATTCTGTAGTTTTTATTGAAGAGTATAGTAGTGTTACATGCTAGAATGTAGATGTGTTTGCAGAATTTTTTGCCTTATGTTGCTAACAAACCTTTGTTGCTAACAAAGCCTTTTCCTTTTCAGAGACAGTCCTCCTCATGTTCCTGTAAAAGAGCTCTCCACAAAGTTGGTCATTAGCGTAATTGGCAATATGACTTCTACAATTCGTCATTTCTTTCCAGATCTTCAGGTTTTTCCAGCTTTGGGCAATCATGACTACTGGCCACAGGTAAAACAAGGTAGAAATTTGTTTATACATCATATAGAGTGTGTTCCTAACCCCTCAGAAATTATTGTGAAAACAGAATTCTAGAATTCTTTAGCATTTAAAATTATAAACAGTCCCACTCTAGGACAGAAACTACATCTCTCTCTCTAGATGCTCTTACCTAAGGAAAGGTGGATGTCAGGTAAAATCTGCACATGGCCTGAGGTCCTGCGAATTTACTGCTAATGGTTCCTGTTGGCTTAGAACCACTATGTGTCAAAATACATGCTTAATTATTTCTTGCTGTGTACATCATACATGTGTATACAGTAACTTAATGTAGCAGAAGTTACATCCTTAATGGCTCTGTGAGCCTGCTGGATCTATGAGCCTTAATGGATCCTTGAGCCTTACTATATGGTAAGATTTAAGGCGTACTGAGAGACCTACTGGAAATCTATTTGCTGGCATCACTGGATTTATTTTCTTACCAAACTAGTGGCAGAATTTTTGTAATGTTCCTATAGTTTTGCCACTACTATTAAAAATATGTCTATTTTTTCTTTCCTTATTGGACACTTAGAAATATTCACATTGATGATTCACCAGCTGCGTGGAGCTGAGGACAGTGCTTTTTCACTTTGAGTGTACTGTGAATATTGTTCTTGGCATAGCTCAAAAGTAAACAGTTGCTTCATGTGTCCTTTAAAGTGTGTTGTGGGTTGATCTGGCAGCACACAGGACTCAGAAGCAAATGCTGTCATTGGATCTGAGGGAATCAGAAGGGATGAGGAGCAGGTCAACTAAAATGTTTTGTTTGAAATGCCTCGTGGGAATTCAGTGACACCCCTTCCTACCCTGAAAGCTTCAATTCCAGCTTTCTGTGTTATTCGTTGCACCCTATGTTGGTGTAGTAGATAATGGTATCATTGCTTGTGTCATTACTGGAGCTAATGGTTTGCAAGCTGGGGAGTAACAGAGGTGCTGAGAGAGGGGGAAAAAGAATGTGAGAGACAAAAATAAGAGCTATATTAGAAATGTGAGTGCAGAAACCAAACTGAGACTTCAGTCTCTTGTGTTCTTACTGTGGTGGTACAGTGTTGGCTTGGAGGACAGGTTAGTTCACTGGAAACCACAGGTAAAGTATTTTGATAAATAACCTCTTAACTGAGGTCTCACTCAGTATTCTGTTTTTATTTTGTTTTGTTTTGTTTTTAAAAATGTCTAAATAGAGAATAGTTGTCATTCAGTGGTCTCCTATGATATAGAAGAAAAAACTGGATACAATAACCTTGTAGACAAAAGAATGTAGGGACTTTTTCAACAAATATGATTTTTGTTTGTGAAATTAAATCTGAAGATAGAGAAAAAGATCCTCAGGAGGGCCAGATGGGCAGCAAATAGGACTTTGAAGCAGGCTGTTAATTGGAATAACTGGTGATTGTTGTAGTTTTCTCTGCACAAAGCCACATAGGAGTGTTTGTATGGCACTTTGCTTTGAGATGCCATGCTTTTCAGTTACTGTTTGAGAAAGGTCATGGGATCAGAAAGTCCCACTATGGAGTCATTTCAACTTGTTTGATTTTTTAATGGGTTTGTTTGTTTGTTTGTTTGTTTGTTTGTTTTTTCAGTTTATGACATTTTTGTTTTTTTTATGTGGACATGCTTGGCAAATGTCCTGTAGGCTGGAAGTGATGTGGTGCAAGCCACGCACTGTAGGCTGTTCCAAACTAAGTGCGAAAGCTGCATGCTGATCTTGCACCAAAGAATTTTATTGCTCTCTGTTGTATTCTGACCTGTCCAGCTTAACAATTGAACAGTCTTGGATGATTTTTCTTACAGAACATTTTAAAAACACCACTCAGGTTAATAAAGCATTGGGATACCTTTCAGAGTCTATTGTGACCTTGGTCTTTCTGCATAGTCTTATTTGTTTCACACCCTTGCCCCTCCTTAAAACAAATTCACAAACTGCTGTGTAGCAGTTCACAGAACACTGGCTTGCCTGAGTGCAAACCACCTTCAGTCCATAACATGGCCTCTTATCTGAGATCAGCTTTTGCTGTGTCTGTTAGTGACTGTTAGCTCTGGCTCAGAGCTGTCCTAATAACATGTCTGTGCACTGCAGGCAACAAATATCTCAACAGACGTCTAATTGCACTGCTCCTAGGCAGAGACTTCCGCCTAAGCCTCTAACAATATAGGTTTAGTTTCAAAGATCTTGGAAAGGTCAAATTTTATGTTTAAGAAATCGTGCACTGCAATGTTGTTCCTGCCCTGTTAGGTCAGGCTGGTATCTTTCTGTCAGGGTTAGATCAGAGCATGGCTCTTAACAGGCTGTGGTTCAGGCTAAAGAGGGCTACAGTCGTGATTAGAGCCAGTGGGAGAAAACATTGACAAAACTTTTTCTTTTACATTTTAAATACTTAGTTACTAGAACTACAGGACACCATGGTAACATTTGTCAATTTCACCAGAGTGCTTCTGAGGGCCATAGTGGAGTTTTGGGGAGCTGCAATAACCCCCAAGTTGCTTGAAAAAAATCACTTTCTTTAAAGGAAACTTGGGTTTAGTCTTTTCATCCAAGAGACTTTTTTTTTTTTTTTTTTTTTTTTACTTGTCAGTTGATATGTATATTAATTTTGCAGAATGTATGGTTTTCCATTCTGCTGTATTCCTAAGGCTTGACATATTTCTGCCATTAGTTTATCAATGTATTTACAAGGCCACGCAGTCAGTTCTGACTAAGTTTAGGCATTTGATCCTGATCAGCAATACTGAATGTTCAGAAGTTTTCTTCCTTTCTTGAATTTCTCCTGGTGATGACTGGATACACTTACGTGTTATGCAAGAGGCCAGGTAGGATAATTTAGTGATTCTTTTGTCTGTGTGTCTGAATGCTAAGACTTAGGCAGATTCTTCTTTCTCATAGGATCAGCTTCCTGTAACTACCAGTGAAGTTTACAGTGCTGTAGCAGATTTTTGGAAACCTTGGCTAAATGATGAAGCAATCAATACCTTGAGAAAAGGTAAAGTATGGCAGTAATGCATTGTGAAGCTAGCACTTAGGGACTAGGACTAGGACTCTATGGATTTGTCCTGTTTGTTTAGCTAAGTCTCATAGGATGAATCAGAACAATGGATTATCTGTAATGCTTCTCCTGGAAGAAGTTACTTATTTTTTTGAATGGCAATGCCTATACTCAGAGTACATTTATTCCTTTCTGATGCAATAATTATCACTTCTTGTACACATGTACTGTGTTATTGACTTCATATCAATGTATGTGCAATACCTTTCTGCCTTTAATACCTCTTAATACTTCTTAGATAAAGGCATATGGATGCACAAAACCCCCTTAACTTTGGTTGTAAAAAACTGTTAAAATTTTTTTTCTATTTTCTGCTATATGTATTTCAAAGCTTATTGAATAGGTACATTTTTGTTCAGGTTATGATAGCACATAGTCATGGTGACTATACTGTTAACATTTGTGTCCAACTTATTAACTGGGAAAATACTGATATCCTACTTAGGATTTTCATTATAGCAAAGAACCGAAATGTTCAACCCAATTTCCAATCCACCCAAACATTAGGGATTTGGAACTTTAATTTGTGTTTTTGTGTCCTGAGTGAGAACAAACTCTGGAAGTAGAAATTTTAATAAGGATAATAAAACTCAAAGGGGCAGACAATAAGTTAAAGTGTTATACTTATGTTGCGGTGGTTCCATGGCTCCACTGAATGATGAAGTTATACGCATTGAAGAAGCTCATGGAGATTTTGGGAGGTAAGATTGAAAAGTGTGATCTTTTTACCCTTCATCATATTACCAGTCTGAAGTTAAAGGACTTTCAAAATACAAGAGAGTGAACTAAACAGTTCTTCCTGGAGGAGAACTGTTTGCAGTATTTCAAGAAATGCAGACCTTTTAAACAAGTATTTTACCTCAGTGTGGAAAAAACATTACAGGGCACTTCTTTCATGACAGTTGGATAATTGCATCTGAATACTGTCAAACACAGAGACAATTACAGGCAAGAATTCATAAATAATTCAATGTCTGTTTCTACTAAAATGTGGCTGAAAACATTGTTAAGGTGTTCTGTTGTGATAAGGTGATGTGTGGTTTGAATATGTCTGCACAGTCTATTAGAAAGAGTAAGGCTATGTATTTTGTCACTGCTGTACTTTGATTGCAAAGTTGTGCTCTGAAGCCTTTTCTTTGTCATAGGACGTTGATCTTCTTTTCACAGGTGGCTTCTACACACAGCTCTTTAAATCCAGTAATAGCTCTCAACCACTCAGGATAATCAGTCTGAACACAAATTTATATTACAGCCCCAACAGCCAAACTGTGAATATCACTGACCCAGCCGACCAGTTTGCCTGGCTGGAGGGAATACTTGAAACCTCTTCACAAATGGAGGAAAAGGTAGGGGCCATGAAGAGAAACCATCATTACTTGTTTCAACTTTGAAAAAAAAAAAAAGAAGTAGAGACAATGAAAATATAAACATGCTTCTAGAAGAATATTAATGTTGCCAAAGCTACTAAGTCAAAATTTTAATTTTCAATAATTCTTCCTTGAATATGCATATTGTCCTTCAACAATTAATAAAATAGTTGAATGTAGTTTCTCACATGATATTGTAAAATACTACAGAAGCCACCTTCTGACTTTTTTTATCCATAGCCTTTAATTTTAAAATATACATGTAATCTAAGACAAAAGCTAGCATATTTCGTGTACATTTTAATGTAATTAAAAGTATCAAAAATAGAAATTAGAAAGGAGTTTTTCAACCAAAAACTGCTTAGCCAAGCTGCAGCAATTGCTGTGATTTGAGTGTTATAATAAATTGTCTTGTAATACTCAGGTTTTGAAGTAAGGTTATAAATTGTTGGCTCCTGATAGATTGATTGGTGCAGGGATTGGTTCATT
>VYZS01006517.1:0-22785 GCA_013400695.1 Neodrepanis coruscans | reverse complement strand
GTAAAGCTAAGGGTTTTTTTCCCAGGGTCTGTAAACATAGGCAATACCATTTCAGGCATGGGATTTTTATGGAGGCAGGTTTCTACCACTTGCTGTCACAATTTGCAAACTGAAGTCAGCAAAACCCGCATTTGCTGAGACTTGAGTGCAGTTATGTTATTGATGCAATGCCAGTATTTGGTATCTCGTTCTGCCAAGTTTTCCTTCTTAATCCCTTCAACTCACCTCTGCTTAGGGGCATTTTCTAATGATGGCATAACAGTGACTTAATGAAACACAAACCTCCATTCTGTAAATGCTTAATCTATTTTTTTCAGAATGTGTGTGTTTACACAGCACAAAGTGTTTTTTTTCTTATGATAGAACTATCTACAGCAATACTTCAAGGAGTCTCCTGGTATGAGATTTTTGCAGCAGACCATAAATCACGTTTAAATCAATCAACATCAGTAACTGGACATAGCATATGCATTCTCTGTGTGGCACAAGTAAGCATGCACTTGTCATGGTGTTTCTTAGGCTTCTCTTTGCACAGAACAGTCTAGGACTTAATATGAAGATTATCACATGTACGAATTTACAATTGTAGTTATCACTTCTTCCTCTTCTCATGGTTAAATATGTGCACAAGATGATGCAATTAAGACAGCCTTGTATCTGGTACATGTATAAAAAAGAAGGACCTTTACCCATTTTTCTGTCACATCAAGAGCTGTATTTTTGGAACCTTTGGTTGGTATCATAGCTCACAGACCCTACTCTATATAATATTATCCCTGAGGAACTGGTGCTGTTATGAGGCAAATCCAGTTATGGGGTTTTTTTATGAGATTAAAGCCTTGACTGTAGCTGTTGAGGAACTTCCTGGGTTTGTTTCCAACCAAGCTTGAAATATTTAGCAGAAAACTTCCAGATAAATTTTCTGAGCCTGAAGCATGCACAACTGTAGATGCAGATACCTCAGATTTGTCATGCATCAATCACTCACGGTGGAAATGGTTGGCTTGTTAGATTTGCATTCAGAAACAAATCCTGCAGTGGCACTAATATTTAGAAATGCCATTAATAAAGCATGGTAGGCAGTCCTGTGTTTTAAATTTGGTGCTTGTAGAAGGTATGGTAAACATATAAACTCTACAGTGCTACCTGGCTACTCTCAAATGTATCTGGATATGTAAATAATCTGAATTAGCATGGGTTCTGTGTAGATTATGACTGTCTATACAGTCATAAAGTTTCAGCACTGAAAGCTGATGATTCCCTCTGTGTTGGATGTGTTCTTTTGTTGTGTTTCTCATGGGTGTGTTCACTAAAAAAAATGCTCGTTACCAGTACCAGTTTTCCAAGCAGTGGGTGGATAGCATAATGGCACTTGGAGCTGATAGGATAACTGAGCTTCCTCCAATTTGCCAGATGGGTTTTGTTCAGTTCAGTCTTGAGATGTGAACCAACCGTCTCTTTTCTCATCCTGGTTTGTTTCTGTGAGCTCTGTGGGTTCTGTTTAAGCTTAATACCTACAAGACATCCTGGAAACTCTATAAAAATTACCAAGTTGTATTTTTCCATTACAGACTTCTTTATTGCTAAGCTTTAGGGTGAGCTGGACCATGTGGTGATTTAGTAACTACTCTAGGAAGAGGGTATGCTGCTGATGTGGTACTGGGCATCTTGCTTACTAGATCGCTTTTTTTTTTTTTTTTGGTGGGGTTTATGTGTCAGGAGATATTTGGTGAATAAGAACAAATTGCAAATGTCTAAATATGATCGAGGCATACTTTTTTTTATAATGTGGACTTCAGTTGAAGCCAAGAGTTGCATGGCATCAGCCAAGGTGCTTTTTTGTTTTAGCTAGAGGCATATATTCACCAGAGTGACATTTATCCAGGGCATATCCTCCAAGATAGATCCTGTTATGCAGGCCAGCATTCTCTGCTTCCCCTGTGTGTAACTATAGCCATGCAAGTACAAGCATAACTGTCCAAGAAGGATCCAGGAATATGTTTGACTGCATCATCTTGCAACTTCGACATAAATCAAGGAGACAGCTTCTAGAAAATTTACACTTTAAAATACATGAGGTAAATCACATTAACAGCTTAGATACTCAGATGCCATGCCTCAGTATAAGGGGAAACAGAGGGAAACCATGTTGCTTTTGTTTTGGGTTCCTACTTCATTCTTTCATAGATCTACAAATGTTCTTCCAAAAAGTTATCCTATCCTGACAGAAGCTATTTTAAGGAATCAGAAAACACCAAAGTGGCATGACCTGATAAAGCAGCTAACTCTTATAGATTACATTCCCATTTCAGTTTTCAGATGGTACCTTATGGCCTCATCTTGAATGAAGGTTTAGGGGGAATATTTGTAAGGCCACATTTAAGAGAAGGACAAATTACACCACCTAGTGGAGTAAAAAGTTCTTCATTTATCTACAGTTAAACTAGAAGCATATGAACAAGAGTAATTTCTCAAATATTGTGGTATTTAACTTTCAGCTTTAGCAGGTAAATAGTTTTTGAAGGAAGTACTGCTACTGCTTTGTTACTGTTACTTTTTTGATGCTATGTTGCATCCTTTCTCTGGTTATTAAATGGTTGCTGGCTTCTAGAGTCCATGTCAGTTGATGGATCCTGAACCCTGCAGTAGATACATGTCTAGCCCACATCCAGGGGAGAACTGAATCCTTTGCAAGGTATCCTCAGAGTCAAGCTCAGAAAGCCAGCAGAAAAGGGGTGCAACAGAAAAAAAAAGATACATCCCCAAGCAGGCTGGTGTCTCCAATTATTTTCCATGCTTTAATACTCTTCTGGGGTTAACTGAACTTATGTCCATAAGGTACTGCAACATAATAGAAGTGCCTTCTTTAACAGGAGAGTAGATGCGTAGGAGCTGATGCGACTGCTGCATATTTCAGTAGCAGTTGAAGGATGTTAAATGTACCTTTGAAATGCAGCTGCCAACTGCAGTTACATCTGAAAAAACACTCTCTGCAATGGGAATAAAAGCATACTGAGGATGACCAGTAAACTGCTCAAAGGTGTGCTTCAGATCCAAACTGAAGTGAACTGGCACTCGTTAATCAGTTAGACTGGGGCACTCATTAGTGTCTGGATATGATCTCATAATTTCTATTGTTTTTCACTTGCCAGCCTGAAGAAATTGAAATGACTGGAGGAGATGGGCAGTGAGTAACATATTATTAGTAAAACTGATGAGCTTAAGTTGTCTGAAACCAGAAAGAGATAATATGCCCTCGTGGTGAAATGGACAAATGATGAGCACAAGGCATCTTCAAGGATAAGTATCTAGTTTAACACTGTATTTAAGTTCCTTCTGTGGAAACAGTAATCTCAAGAAGATGAGCTGTGACATTGGTCTAAGAATGAAACAAACCTCTTAAAAGTCCCTCTTATGCCCAGTCAAGAGGAACTATGAAAATGTCAATGAAGAAAGGAACTGTAACTGTCTAAACAAGGTTAATTGCTTTCCTTCCTTATTTTCCAAAAGCTGAAGACAAGCTTCTATCTGCTTACCACTTCAGCTTTCAACAAGAAAATACTTCTTTGGGTAGATGCATTTGTCTCTATCAGCCCTAACTTTCTTGTTCTACTGAAAGAATGTCCTGCTTAGGAATTCTATCAGTTCTGTTATTTCCTGGTCTGCAAAGAACCCTAGTGTAAAATGAATGTTGTTTTCATACTGTGTGTGTAATATCACAGCTGTAGGAACTCAAAGAAAACACAGAGAGAAAAATTAACCAAAAATGTTAACCACCCTATGTATGCTTAATTAGTTTCTGATGGTTGTGGAAATAGCAAAGGAGCTGTACTGAACATTGCTAGTGTGCTACTGATCATTGTATATCAATTCCTGCCAAAGCATGTGTGAGGAAAGTGGTCACATGTAGAATGGAACATGCATTGGCATGTAGGCAGATGACTGAAAATATAACAAGGGAATCACTTAAAAAAAAGTTAAAAAAAACTACTGGAAATATAGCAAACCCCGGCCTCAAGGATTTATTGAAACAATGAAAAGAGCACTGATATGCTCACAGATGTGACCAAATTGTAGCTTTTCGAGTGCAATTTACATTGCCTTCAGTGGTAAAGCTGTATTTAAGCATTCTCTAGAAAATTCCTTCTATTATCTGCATTTTTTTTCAATATTGACTTTTAGCTGAATTTGTGAAATATGTTACAGATAATTACTGAAATATTCCCCCGTTATGCCTTCCAGCTTGCACTGGGTGAGAAAATCAGACACTCTGTTGTCAATCGCCTCTAAACTGTTTGTTGGGTTTTAGAGCAATTACTCAGACATCAGGAACAAATTGAGCTGGAGAAGTTGCAAATGGGGAGCTGGGCAAAAAAAAGCTTTTTCTCCTTCTGAAACGCATCCTGAGACTTCAGCATTCCCCACTGGAATAAAACCAAGACATTGTCGAGGTTTTAGGCAGGGAGATATGCAAAATGGGGATTTGCATCTGGGCCTGTCACCTTCCCCCTCTGGCCTTTGCTGTGCATCTGTTGTGGTATTGACTATGCTTTCTCCTTCTAACATGGACCTGAACAACTTTCTAAATTAAAATTTCCTTTGGAACTGTTACATTTATATAAAAAATTCTGATAGTGATGCAGCATTTTCCACTGAAACTGGTAAGCAATTCTCAAAACTTCTCCCTTCTTCTTTAGTCCTACATAGTCTAGGATTCTTGATAGGTTGTGTGGACCCCATGATCAGCTGGTAAAAAATGACTTTGGAGCACTGAAATTAGTGAAGTGATGAATTAATAAAGTAGTGAATAATCCTACTTGAGATTCAGGAACAGGTTTTCATATATATCTAAAAAGTATTTCTGTATGACATAGTACAGTCCTGCCTGGAAATGAACAAGCAGACTCAGGTACCAGTAGCAGAGTATCTGAATCAGTGTACTGCTTATCCTGGAATAATTGCCCCTGTAACCCATCATGACGTGATAACACAGCTATCCTGCTTTCCCTTCCAAGTTACCCTGGATGTTTGCCTGTATAATGCTGATTTATGATATGTAAAGACATACCAACAGACTTAAGCATGCAAACCCAAGCAAATTGTGCTCCCAGGTGTTCTGGTTTGATGGTTTTTGACTATAGATGCAAACTTTTTTACTGTGTTTCTAGGGAGGTGGGGCAGTCTGCATCTTGCAAATTTTTTTGAGTTTACAAGACAATTTAGGCATGCCCGAGGCTGCTAAAGAATAGCAGTTTCTATACAATCTTATATAAGTATTGAAGCCCAAATCTCCACTATTCAGTCTAGCAGGATCTTCCTTCCAGTGGGGGTGGTGATAAAAGCTTGTGGTTGTGTCATTCAAAATACATGCAGAAAGATTCGTCTTCCAGATGGGTAGAGTACCTTAAATTTCTTGCATGCTGCTCTGGCCTTTTTATGCTTTATAAAATGGGAACCAGCCATTTTTAGACACTTTGAAAAACATTCCCTGGCCAACTTTTCATTTTTTGTTGGAGCAGAACAAAAATTTCAGTTTCGGGCAGAACTTGTCTGATATATTAGAACATTTTACACCTATGAAAACTGCCATCTGCCACAGAACATTTTGAAGCCAGTTGAAATTTGAGACTTTGATAAGATATCATGCTAAAAGATTTTAAGGTTGTTGCAGATGATTGCTATGAAACGTGCATTGTTACCTAGCCTTAACTGAGTTACTGCAAAGAACATTTAACTTAGTCTCTCACAGGAGGGCATATTTGATCTTGTTTTTACATCAACTTAGCTGAAACCTTCCAGCATTTCTAACAGACTTTGTTGATAGCTAACAAGACATATTTCAAGTTGTCTGTTCTTAACCAAGTCTCTTCATTTGTTGTGTTTTTTTGTTTTGAGTTTGTTTTTTGTTGTTGTTGTTTTTAAAAAAATTTTTTTTTAATCTAATTGAAAGTATTTATACACAGCTTGAAATTCTAGACAGGCACAGGATTTTGCTCAGAATAATTGCCAGTGTACAATGGAGGACTTTTCTATAGTATTTATTTGTAGTTCTCCCCTCCTCCAATCTCCTCCTCCGGCCAAAGTAAATTTCTGCTAAGTGGTGTCAAAAAACCATAGCAACTATCTTATGACAGAGCTGAGGAGGTTTTGTTCTACAGAGGACCCATTAATCACTTCCATTGCCCCCAGCCCACAGTCTTATCCAATGCGATGCTGGGAATTTTTTATAGGATCCGAGTGTGTTATTTGTAATGTGTGAAGCGTTAGGGGCAGACGAAGGGACTCCTGTTAGCAGGGGACAGGAGTTTTCTCTTCTTTCTGGTCAGGGGAAGGAGGAGCAGGAGCAGGGATTTTGCCGGACGAGCGGGTCAGAGGTGGGCCGGTGGGGCAGCTGGGGAGAGCAGAAATATTCAGTGGGCTCCTCTGGGTTGGCAGTAACACGAGCTCCCTGCTCTCAGCAGCCAGCTGGGCGGCCACTACCTCTCTCCTCAGCTGGTCTCTCTACTAGGATTTTAAAGTCACGCCTCTAAAGCCCCCTTTTTTTTCCCTGATTCCCATAGAATCATACAACGATTTAGCTGGAGGGAACCTTAAAGGTCATCTAGTTCCAACGCCATTGCCGTGGGCTGGGTCATCTTTCATTAAATCAGGTTGCTCAAAATTCCATCCAACCTGCCTTGAACACTTTCACGAATAGGGCATCCACAGTTTCTGTGGCCAGTCATCTCTATCACCCAAACGTATTTCCTCTTTAATTTTATTTAATTGCTAAATGTCAGCTATTAAATGTTAGTTTTTTACATAGTATCAGTTTAAGTTTTCAGTAGAGTCCATCCTTCAGAATCTGCCTACAATTAAAATCTGACACATTAAAACAGTAAAAAAATTCCCACTTACTTACTGCATTTACTTGCTGACTTAGCCCATAAAACATTCCAGCTGCAGCAGAAATCCATCCCATCAGACTTTGCGTTCTTGAATATATCATCTCCACTGACACAAACAGCGTCACAGGGTCTTAAATGGCTTTGGAAAATGTGAATCCAGAAAATCAGTAATTGGGAAATCTGAACGTGGCTCTTCCTGTATCCCAGTTGTCAGTATTTACCCCACAAACAAAAAAAATAAACTCCTTATAACTTTAGTCATATTTGCTACTTTCATATAATTACACATAAAAGCAATTGCTCTCTGAGCAGCTGGATGGAGGCAAAAGTGGTTTGTGCACAGAAGAGGGATGGCCCTCAGCTCTCCCTCACTCCTCTTCAGGAGTGCTTTTTGGATGGAAAATAGGATCTCCTCTTGCCTACTGGTTTATGTGAAAACATGTCAGTGCTTCTCAAGGTCTCCAAATGGATGTTTTCCCACAGAAATGTGCATATCTGCCTTAGTGCTGTCATCATGTCTTTTCACCAGGCCATGTTTTGCCACCACTTCTCTTCATGGGACAAAGATAGTATTAACAGTTGGGGCCTCATGGTGTGCGGTTTCCTTGCAGATATGTTGATTCCCTCTTGAGGCCCCTAGCTGCATTCAGGGTCTCTTTGGTTTGCTTTCCCTCGGGAAGGAGAGCTACAGCTATTTGGGAGAGACCTGCCCCTTTGCCTCTGAGCCGAAGTAAACATTATCATGACCAAGGAAGGTGGAATCTCTCTCTCCAGCTTTAGCTGGAGTTGCACAACTGTTATTATACTGCTGCTAAACAAAAACTCACAATAGGGTTTTTTTGGCTCTGTCTCTGATACCCCTTTTCTTAGGTTTGTTTTCAGGTGATAAATGTTTCTTAACAGTTTGTGTGTAGGTGGGGTGACACTCCTATGCTTAAATTGCAAAGGGTTTAGCAAAAAGTTTAGTAGTGTATTGTATGTTCGGCTTGAAGAGTAATCTCCACACGTTTCCTTTGTCTAGGTATAAAGCTCACCTCATCTTGTGCCAGCTAAGGAGTGCTTAGTCTCTTTAGAAATCTAGCTTTGGAAATTTTGGTTTGCTCACATGTATGAAGAATGAGAGTGTACTCTTGAAGACATGGTTCCTGGAAAAGAAAGCAAGGTGTGGTGAAAAATGTGAATTAGCCAGTGCTATTTGGTTAGGCTGACACCTAGGTTGGCATGCTTAGAATCTGGTGCAACTCCGGTGAGGTCAGGATGAAGTCTACATCTACATCATTTAACACAAGACATGAGAAAGAAAATAGTATGTAGGCTCCATGTTTTTCATTAATTTCTTGGCAAAAATAAAGCCTTCAATATACATGCCAAATGTAGAATTAGAAATAGCAATTATATTTTAAACTTTCCTGGTGTGTAACGAGACAGGTCCTATACTTGTTAAATTCATCGCTTCATTCAGTGCCTTCAATTGTGGTTTTTAGTGTCTGGCCAATTTTTATTTCAAGAATAGCCTTTTCTTTTTGCCTTTCCAAATTTAGTGAGACCTTTTTACCTACTGGTATGCAAAACTATAAACCACTGATTATAGTGGTTAGGAAATACATTCTAAACTCTATATATACTATATGCAGTGCATGTAAAATAATGAAAAATTCCTTCCCTTTTCCAGGGCAGGTCTCCGGGTGCTCAGAATCAGTAACAATTTCGTTTTTTCTGTACAGCTGTTACAAATTACCTGATGTCAATATTTTACTTTCACACTCTCTATTTTGCCCTTATCTCTCTCCCAGTTATGAATTACTAGCATTATGAAGGAGGCACACTCTTTGTTTTGTTGAATGTTGCAAAATATTCACTAGAATCATAAAAGAATTTGTTCTGCTGCTTGCAGAAAGCACCTCCATAAACAATGTGCTCCTTTGTTTGCCCGAAGCATAGTAACAACTGGATTATGTGTAACAGCCATCTATAGGGCTTCTATTTGATCTCCATTCAGGCTCTGCATGTTTTGCACTGCTTTTAATGAGGCTGCCTGAACTATGGTAACCCCGTGGTACGTTTGTAAGAAAGAGATATTAGATGAATCAGCCCCTTCCAGGACTACATTATGAGGTGATCTGCGTTCATTACAGAATTTATTTTATAGGTGGTAGACCTCAGTGAGAGGATACTGTGGGCACAAGAAACACTTATCTGCTCTGTAAGGCCAAGTTCAGGGTCTGCATGAATGAGAATCTGCTTTCCCACAGTCAAATCTCCTTTCATTGCATGGCTTTAAACACAACTATTTTTGTGCATGACCTCTCCTTTGCTTCCCTTCTGCTTCAGACTCATACTGGAATGATTGATAGTCCTTTATAAAATACTCCATAAAGAACTATTTTACTTCCCCATCAGCATGAAAGCTTGGGTCCCCATACACAACACAAGTACAAAACCCAGCATCTCATAGCAGAATAAAAAGCCTCTTCTTCTTTCTGCCTTTCTGAAGTGTGAAGTTTTCCCCTCTGGAACTGGAAATGTTTATTTCCCACAATAGAGTTCTCTGTTGTCAAAAACAACCAAACCCATTCATATAAGCACAGATAGATGCCTTCTTTTTTTCTTCTGTGGAGGCCTATGTAGGTTTTACTTTTTTATTTTTTTTAACATCATTTACAAATTTTAGCAAAGCGATCTAGGATTAACAAGTGGCATAGTGCCCTGTTTATTTTTTGAGGTTTGTTTGAATGTTTTCATGACTTTCTGTTTGTTCTGCTGCTCTTCAGTCACTATCAGTATCAAAACTTCGTAGTTATTGCCTAGGAAATATTGTTACAATACAGAAGACAATTGTAAGCACAATGACAAAGTAGATAAAAACAAAGTCATGTGCCAGCTCACAGGCTTTATCTTCCTTTCTCTGGATACATTTTCCATACGTTGCTTGAAATGTTTAGATGTTAAAAATTATAGCTCAAGGAATTCTTGACTTTGCATCAAGAACCCAGTGAAAAACTGGGAGCAGTTGAAGAAATGCAAGAGATAATAAAATACAACAGAATTGCAGAATAGTTTGGTTCAGAAGGAACCTTAAAGTTCATCTAGTTCCACTCTCTTGCCATGGCCCAGTACAACTTCAACTAGACCAGGCTGCTCAAGACCATTCAGCCTGGCCTTGGACATTTCCAGGATTGGGACATCCACAACTTTTCTGGGCAAGATGCCATTGCTTTGGATAATCCTCAGAACAGGACTAGATATTCAAGCCTTTAAAAAATAACTGTTGTAAATTTTTTTCAGATTTCATGGTTGAAAGGTGACTTTGGTGAGGAATTACTGGCAGGAAGGCAAAATCAGGTTGAACTTTGAATTGCTAAGTCATAATGAAAATCCTAAGTCTTTGCTAGCCAGCAGCAGTAAAGAGTAGAGCACAGAGTTTAAAAGTACCATGAAGAAAAAGGGAGAGGTCATATAATGTAGCTTGTTTCTCTAGGAAAAGAAAAGAGCTTAATGAGGAAGATAAATTAATTAGATTAATTAATTAGTTTGGGGGAAAACTTTCAAATATTCTGGGTTGGGATTTGTTTTGGGTTTTTTTCTTTTAGTAACAAATCAACTCCAAACGTTCTTCTCCCCAGTTCTGTTTTGTGTAAAAACATAAAGTGTCAGGCTCAGAGAATTCACCAGCTATTTTTAATTTTACTTTTCATATATAAACCCTTTCCAATTTCCAAGCATTTCTAATTTCTGATTTTGCTAGTGCAATTGTAGCTCCTCTACCACATTCATTTCCTGTTGTCCTAAGCACGTGTATGTGTGCATGTATGAGTTACAGCAAGGTAAGGAGAGATAGACCCTGACTATTCTGGTGGGTGCATGGCTTTGCTGTAATGTATTGGTTTTGGCTCTATCATTTTTATGTGTCAATCTCCAAATGCAATACCTGGAAATGACAGAATAGAGACCTGTGAGACAACTTCTGATCTCCTGAATGAAAATATTCATTACATTTTATGTGCATGCACTGTATGTCATTGAGCTGCAGAGATAGACAGCACCTGCATACTCTTGAGAAATGGACTGTAGTAGAAAGAAGATTGAAAATGTATTGGGAAGCTCTTAAAAAGGCTGATGACAAACTTGAGGGGAAGGCTTTTTTTTGCGGAGTATTTGTGTTG
This sequence comes from Neodrepanis coruscans, assembly GCA_013400695.1. NCBI lineage: Eukaryota > Metazoa > Chordata > Aves > Passeriformes > Philepittidae > Neodrepanis > Neodrepanis coruscans. The sequence continues at coordinate 11,735 of VYZS01006517.1, read as the reverse complement.
TGGGTGATAAGCACATCTTTACTGTTTTTTTATGCTTTTGACTCTGTCCTTTAATGAGTATAAAGGCATGCAGATCAAGTATCTGGACACTGATTTTCATTATAACTAACAGTTAATGAATTATTTTACAACCTTTAATTAAAACTGAATTTAAATACAGCAAGTTTAAAATGCAAGGGTCTGGAAGGCATTTAAAAGAATGAAACTGCATGGTGTCAGACACCTCAGGCAAGTCTAAATGATACCACAATGTCTTAGGAAGTTGCATCTGAAAAGTATATTGATTGGTACTTCAGAAATTTATCCAATTTTAAGGTGAAAGTTGTTTCAGATAACATGGAGTGCTCCTCCCCTTTCACTAAGGCCTAATAATTTTTCCGAAAAATCTGGCTATGTGCTTTCAGTGTCTTGCCTCTGAAAACAAACTGCAAACTTCCATTGCTTTTCATTCCCCTGGATCTGTCAAGGGACTGTAAATAGTGTCAGCCACTAAATGTTTGAATGTATCACCCCAGGAGTCAGTCTTTGATGGCAGAGTGGAGGCTGAAAAAGTAAAGCTAGTTAACAAGTTACTTAGCAAGCATAAATCCTGTATTTACTACTTTCAACTGTGAAGAAACCTCAAATATTTAATAGGACCTTTCTATGTCAGGTGTCTGGTAAGGTCACACAACAAGCATAAGAAGTATTCATTGTCGTTCTGTGGTCTCTATTTAAAAGAATGTAACTAATTTTCAACATTAAAACTGTAGAACTGATAAGCAATCACCGAAGGACTGAGTAAGGATTTTATTTTTTTTTCCATCGAGGATAGTGAATATTTTTTTAGGCAAAATGAAATCTCGTAAGATGACCAAAAATACACAAACTTGTTTTAAACCCACTGTCCCAATATTTCTGTTTAAATGTATGTTAGTAGAAATCTAGTTTACTAGTCCAAGAAGGAACTGTGGAATAATTGTAGAGATAAACTGCCTTATCTGACAATTTCTGTGCTGATAAGTCTTTGAATGTATCTGCCGCTGGAGGTAATGAGACTGGGCTGACTGACATCAGTTGAGATCTGTGAAACAAAAACAAATTTTGTTTTCTTCCTTCTTCGCTTACTTTCCATCCAGCCCCACTTTCACAAAATCCCGTTCCACCAGCTAATAATAATCACCACCACCACCACCATATCCGCAGCCCCAGGGGTGAGCCAGGAAGCGTGTGAGCCTCGGGCAGTGCATTCGAGTTAGGGCTGGGAGCCGTCACAGTGCCGAGGGGGAGATCAACTTCATGCTTGGCTGGCACTTTGTTTGCGGCTGAATGGTCTCCGCTCGGAGCCTTTGTGCGGCGGCGGGGGCCGAGGTGTGAGGCGGCTGCCAGCGGACGGCCGCGCCATGCCTGGACAGAGCATGACCAGTTGGGCTGCAGCCACTCACTGCCGGGCCTCTTCTTACATCATCATCAGCCCATGGCTTGGCGAGACGGAGCCAAACAGGCTCCTCGTTGTTTTTAGCTCTTTTCAGGGACAAGAAGAAAGCCTGGGAAAAGAGCAGGGATCCCAGACCTTCCTTGAGAACAGCCGAATATTGTCTGCATGGTAATGAGGGGAACAAAACCGCAAATACTCACAGAGCTCCCTCCCCCTGGCAGTCCAGGACGCACAAAAGCGGGGTGTGTAATCGGAAGGATTGGGCGAGGGCAGCACAGTGGGGGGAGGAAATAACCCACAGTAACCCCCAGCGCAGGGCCCGCTGCAGCTCCTGGGAAGGCCAAGCATTTCGCTTGATCCTGTTTTTCGTGGCAATGTCCTTTGGAGAATCTCTGTCAATGTGGTAGCACAGCAGCCCCATATCTCTTTCAAAAAAAAATATTGTAACACATGGTGTGCATTTGTGATTCCAGTTTTCTGTTACAAAGTCAAGATGTGTATATATGCACAGCTCGTTCTTGTTTTTGCAAACTCTGATATTATCTTAAGAGAAAGCGATTTCTTCTTTACTCTTTTTTGATATTCAAAAGAAGCTTATTTTTTCTGTTTCCAGTGTATATTGGTTGTTGCTTCTTTCAAAGGTGGAAAAACGTATTGGCTTTGCATATACTTTGGATACCATAAGCATTCAAACTGTTTCCATCTGCTGGGGACAGGTCCAGCTCCATGAAATTTCTGTTTCTCACAAAAATCCATCTCTTGGCAGCCAGGCATGGTGTCCCTATGGAGAAACACGGTTGTCATGGGAAACTGTGATTATGGAAAGAAAAACAAATTTTGTGAGCCATTAGGGGACTTGTCTTTCTGTAGCATCAGAGCAGGCAGCAAGTTTGTACTCCTCTGGAAACCAGAACAGAGCTCGGCCATGGGGCAGTGAGCTGTTGGAGGACTTCTGGTGTTGGACTCTTCCATTACACCTCTGCATGGGCTGAGGCCTTTCAGGACTCCCCAGGAAGGCATTGTCCTCCATGTTCCCTAGTTCCATTTCTGTTGCACATAATATTCCTTCTAAAATGTCAATAAGGAGGATATAATCTGGGTGGATAGAAGGAATCCCATCTACTGTAGAGTATTTGTTGTTGCTGTTAAGAAGTTTTTCTAGTGACAGTGACAATTTAAACCTTTATTTGGGAACTGAGATCTCCTGCTGCACATCTCTGAGAATTATTAAAAGTTGCCTTCTGATTTGCAACCATGTTTTCGTTATCATCAGTCGTTTACTATATATTTTGCTTAACTGAGTAACCTAAGTTACTTAGTTAACCCAAGTTAAAGTAATCTGACCTCTTTCCAGTGTTTACCTTTGTATATATAGGATACAATCATTCCTTCCCAGACTTCTCTTGGAGACATACAGAATAAACCACCATGTAATGTGATTCTTGTCTAGCTTAATCATATGGATTTATTTTGAGAGAAAACTGTGATGTAGAGTTGGATGTATATCAAGATCAAGCCCCAGAATGTGTTCATTGCATACAAGACATCCAGTAGCTCAAGTGTTTCAGGCTCCTTGACAGACTTCCTCTGATCTGCTCCATTTTTATTTCATCTTTTTGATCACATTTGACTGGAATAGTGGACTAGAACTGTATCAGTGACCTGTAAAGTAGCATTCATATGGCTCCATATCTGTTAGAATTCGTTTTCCTCGTGTGCGTGGCATACTGTTGTTTCATAACTATTCTGTGATTGATCAACACACCCAGGTTTACTCCTGCTTTGTTATGTTGCATGGTATGAAAGACTGTAAAAAAGGTCTCTAAAAAAATACGGAACATCCATTGAACTACTGAAGGCTGTTAATAAAGCTTTCCTGATCTCTGCAGTGATAAATTTGTCCACTAATGCATGAAATCTGATTATAGCCTTGCACCATTACAAATATTACCACTGGCTACAGCATTATCCACTAATTAAAAAAGAAGTTTCTATAATTAAAAGAGTCTTCATTCATATGTGCTATTACAAAGAAGGACCTCAAGTTCATGATCTTGGTTGGTATAGTGCACTCTGACAGGCAGAAAATGGGAAGAATTGTCTCAGCTTCATATGCTACTGTGAGCTTGATGGTAATTAATTATGTAAATAGATGTGTGTTGTGCATTTCTGTCGACAAAACACACTCCTTTTTCACATGAAAATGAATCATTGCTTCCCTTAGGATCCAAATTCTGAACAAGTGTAGTAAATTTTCAAATAACCTTGCAGGAGATTTCTTGTAAGTGCAATGATGGTTACAGTCCATTGTCCAAACATGTCAGTTTTTAGTGGTATTAGCCCAGCTAGAGCAAGAACCTTATAAACATATTTTTTGATCCTAAAATTTAATTTGACTGATTAGAGACAAATAAAACTAATGCCTGAACACACTAGTCTAGTTCACACTGCGTCTACTTCTCACAGAGACCAATGTGGTCTTAGAAAACTGTTGACAAGGATGTGTATTTTTCCTTGCTTGGCTGAAAGATAATTAAACACAAAAGTAAGGCTTGGCTTCGGCAGCTTTTCCAAAAGATTAAGGACGTGGTTCAAGAAACTAAAATAGGCTGTATCAAAGCTTCTTTTTCATTCAAGAAGTGTACATGCGGAGCCTGAAGTCATTGTCGAGCCAATTTACGTGTTGGACAAAGCATTGCTTCAGCTTTCAGATCCGTGTGTAACTCTTTAGTGCCCTCCCCTGTCCGAATTTGGAAATGCCTACAACTGATAGGGAAACTTTGAATATGGTTAGGAAAATAATGTTGTACCTTTATTACAAAAATGAAATATTACAGTTGCCTGTTTTCTCTCCAGAATCAGTCGATTTGTCTTAAAAGTGGGGAAGAGGGCATTTAATGTATTCAGAGAGAAAGAAATCAAAGAGCACCAAAGGAGTGTGTGCACTTTCTGTTTTGCATATTGTTTTACAGGGGTCGTAAGAATAGCGACTTCTCAGTGAAGTATGTCAGAGAGGCAAGTGGAAAAAAAACCCCAAACCAATTAAAACTCACCACTCTCTAGGTCAGTCAGGTATTATTTCATCTGGGTCATTTAGCATTGAACATGGTGTGCATTTCTGCATAAGAGAGAGGACGGGTGTGCTGTGTGTGCTATGTAAATCAACATATGAATCAAGGAAAGAAGTAGGATAAGAGTGGTGGACATTGAAAGGGATACTAAGCAAGTTTGCAGAGAACACAAAACTGGGAGCTGTTGACTCCCTCAAAGGCAGAGAGGCCCTGCAGAGAGACCTCAACAAATTAGAGAACTGGGCAATCACCAACCATATGAAGTTCATCAAGGGAAAGTGCTGGATTCTGCACCTGGGATGGGGCAACCCTGGATGTAGGTACAGACTGGGGAATGAGATGCTGAGAAGCAGTGCTGTGAAAAGGGACCTGGGGATACTGGTCAACGGCAAGTTGAATATGAGTCAGCAGTCCCCCAGCAGCCAGGAGGGACAACTGTGTCCTGCAGGGCATGAGGCAAAGCATTGCCAGCCAGTTGAGAGGGGCGATTGTCCTGCTCTGCTCTGCGCTGATATGACCTCACCTTGAATATTGTGTGCAGTTTTTATTATAGGCACCACAATATGAGAAAAATACTAAGATATTAGAGAGTATCCAAAGGAGGGCAATGAAGATGGTGAAGAACCTTGAGGAGAAGTCATATGAGGAGTGGCTGAGGTCACTTGGTCTGTTCAGCCTGGAGAAGAGGAGACTGAGGGGAGACATCATTGCAGTCTACAATTTCCTTGCGAGGGGAAGAGGAAGGACAGATACTGATTTCTTCTCTGTGGTGACCAGTGACAGGACCCGAGGGAATGGGTATCAAGGGATGTGTCAAGGGATGTTTAGGCTGGATATTAGAAAGAGGTTCTTCACCCACAGGGTGGTTGGGCACTGGAACAGGCTCCCCAGGGATGTGGTCACAGCCCCATGCCTGACAGTTCAAGAAGTGTTTGGATGACACTCTTGGGCACATGGTGTGACTCCTGGGGATAGTCCTGTGCAGGGCCAGGAGTTTTACTCAATGATCCATGTGGGTCCCTTTCAACTTGGCATATTCTGTGATTCTGTGAATATACATGAATTAAAATATCTATTGTGTTTGCAGATGCATAAGATGCAGCTCATCAGTACTTTAAGATTGTTTTACTGGCACTGTGGATAGCCAGGGCAGCAATTCTGCTGTCTGTCTGCCCTGGGACCACATCCCTGCAGCCTCACTGCACACCACTGCATGCCAGTTCTATGCAAAAGCAAGAAGTTTTGATGTTCAGGCAAGAGACTCGTGTTTCCTTAGACTTTTGGGAGATGTTATCTGAAATAATCCCTGCTTGCAAAAGGATTGTTGCTTCACATCCTTGGACCAGTGCTTCAATAATATTGCCTTACACAATCTATCTCATTTCCTTCCTAGTAAAGAAAAATTTCCTTATGTGTTGCCCTCTCATCTGCCTGTCACATCCTCCCTACAGGAACTGGAATTCACTGATAAATTAAGCTGCCACACTCTGGTTTGTTCTTTCTCCTTGATAATATGTCAACTTCATAGCTTTGATGAGCATTGTAACCAACAGTGAAAAGGGAAGTATCAATACAAGCAGCATGAAGATGTTTTGGTTTGTTTTTTTGTTGTTGTAGGGTTTTTTAAATGTTATTTCATTATAATTTTCTAGTATAATTCTGTGATTGTAATTTTCTGGGGTAGAGAGAAATTTAAATCCTGCCTTCCACTGATTTTCTTCTGCCATGCAATGTATGCTAAAATAAGTCTGTCCATCTGTCTCCTTTGGTACACAGGTACTTTTTGCATGTCTAAAATTGGATCTTATGTCCCACAAGACATTTATGTGGGTTAGCTTGTCTTAATATGCTTTAAAGCCAAGTAAATGAAAGAAAGAGACAGTAACTAGAATATATAGGTCAAAGATTTCTTCATCCTTTAGCTAATCCAGTTATTTTAAAAAGTAGCAGAAAGTAATCCTAAAAGCTGAGCTTATCCAAATCAATTATAAATATTGCTTTGAAATCCCTCATGGATTTTATTTTATATTTCAAAATATTTTTGTAAATATTTTTGTAAATGTTGTGTGTCTCAGTTAAAAAAGAAACCCAAGAAAAATCTTGTTTGTTGGCAATGCAAAGTTCACCTTAGGATCAAGACTTCAAGACCTTCACATGCACTGCAGATGCATTTACAGACATGTAGATAGGTGTCTACCCATAGTGGTTCAAAACTATAAGAGTTGGTGGGTTCCTTTCCTAATTAGGAAAAGAGGTGGGGTTTATTACAGGACAAAACCCCACAGTATTCCAGAAATGCAGTACAAAAAACAAGTAAGATCATGTTTCAGGGTTTTGCTAAGCATGAACTCATACTATAATTTGTTGTATATATCACAGCCTTCACCCATAGTGCTACTGTGAGCTCTCCCTCCTCCAGCATTCGGTTTGCCCCACTGTCTGTTTGCAGGCACTCTGAGTCAATTCTGTTTCTGTCACTGCACTACTGTGAAACTTAAGCACTAAATGTATGAGAACTCTTATGCTGCCATTTCTTTATCTCCAAAGACCAGGATAATTTATCTTTATCGGTCTTTTGCTGAAGAAAAATGTTGGGACAGGGCTGCATATGGCTGCTGCTCACAGCAATGAGAAATTTTGTAGGTGTTGCTAAGTGTTCAAAACCAGGATGTTATAGTTGGCTAAATGTCATTAAATACTTCTAGGTTTAACAATAGGCCTTTGTGAGGGATAAAGGTAAGAAATGATTATGTAGGTATTCAGAGAGCTGAAATGAAAACAGTTTCCATCTAAAATAAAGACACAGCATGAATGGGTTTTGCAATATGGTGGTTTTCAAATCTCGTGGGATGCAGAATGACAGGAATAGCTGTGAGAAAAGCCTACAAAAGACAATTATAAACAGGCATGGTTTAAAACAGAGAGAGAATTTTTGGTCTAAGTATTGTTCAAAAGGGACTTTGACCTGTGTGCCGAGAAACCTGCCCTTATTGTTTTTTTTCTCTTGCATTCGGGAAATGTGACTTTGAACACTTTTTGTAGTAAACTAATTTGTATCTAAGATATGTTGGACTGCCAGTTTCTCCTCCATTTGAAATAACTTGCAAGACCACAGACTCTTGGTTCTCTGCTCAGGCCAGAAAGGGGTAACATCATCTTTTCTTTAGTTACAATGCTACATTTATCATGAAATAATAGCAATTGTATAGTATTAGTGTTCCTTACCAGGCTGGAGTGAGTTTCTGTGCAGGTTAAGTGGGTGGCAAGCAGCAAACTAGTCCATTGCCTGTGCCTTGCTCAGCACACAGAAACTCAGCACACAGAAATCAGAATCACAGCTATTATCCTTTCCAATCCCAGCTGAAAGTGGGAAATACTAACCAAAATCTCTCAGCAGATGACTACGATGCATTTCTAAGCGGTGTAGAAAATACTGTAGATTTCTAAATTTGCAAATATCTTGCTGGTATGATTTACAAATTAGATTCCTCAGTTCTACTGGGACCAGGCATATTTCCAAACGTAGGGTTCTTTGCTTCTACGATCTCTTTGAATTTTTAGCAGGAGCAAGTTTTCAAATTGTAATTGATTTATACTGGAAAAATGCAACTTTACTTTCTTTTCTGTCAAGAAATGCTTTTGACCTGTGCTTTTTGTTGGGCTGCAGCCTGAAGCTAGAAAATTTCACACAGGATCTTAAATAAAACTAATATAATGATGTTCCAGCAGTGGTTGTGAAAAGGTTAGGCTCTATCATATGCTAAATTTCTCTGCTTTGATCAGAATTTTGCTTTTCTAGAAGAGAGACATTATTTTTAACCATGTGTTTTGGAAAACCCAATCTTGGTTTCACGAGGCCTAAAGGTCTTTGATGATATTCATATCAAGGCTTGCCCCCCAAATTTGGTCCATTTCCCATTCATCACTTATTATTTGCATAGTTGCCATCAGCTGAAACTGCCAGTTTTTTTGGATGCTAAGCTTCTCTTCCTCACAAAGGTGTAGACCCTAATACGACTAACTTTGTTTAAGCCTTCCTTTTCTAGAAAAGAAAGCTCTATACTTTTTCAGATTATGCTATTGCTTTCCCTAGGTTATTGACTAATGGTATATTTAGCAACATAAAACTTAAAAAAAAAAAGAGTTCAAGCAAACAGGTCTATATTAGAGCCTTTGAAATGGAGTATATATTACTCAGTGAAAGGCATGGTATTTCCTCTATACACAGTATTTATAATTAATTATTTTAAGTTCTATACCATGGCATTGCTTTTTCTCAAAAATTAAAAGCTGGTTTTATACCTAGCATGGTGTGAATGATACAGTAATTTAACTTTTCAAAATGAAAATTAAATATACTGCAAAAATAATTTACTGGCACTCAATATAAATTATATAATAAGAAAATGCTTCTGAAATGAGTCATCTAATTCACTGACCTGACAGTTTATAACAAACTGAATTTCACTTCAGACTGTGTATAAGATAGTTACATGTTAGATTAAATATAATTTAATTCTTGTTTTAGGATCACTAAGTCTTCTAGTTTGAGAAATAACCTGAGCATATTTCTGTATTATATGTTGCATTACTTAGGCAAAAACACCGGCAGGAGAGCTATAAGTAGTTAATTTTCCTCAAAGCTGCAAACGTTAATGAAGGTTAAGAATTTCTTGTGAAGATACCTCTGTTTATTATATACATAAATTAGGTTATCTAGTAAAATTTAATTAAATACACTTGAAATTTATTTTAATTAGATATATTTAGCACATATTTCAAGTGTCATGCTACTGAGGGACATCAAAACAACACGAAGGTAAGCCAGGCTTCCGGGAGTGATGGTGATTGGCATGTTCGTTGGACACAACAAGATGAAAATGAAACCATTTTAGTTCAATACAACCCAGAGCTCTTTCCAAATCTCAAAAAGAATAAATTGCAAACTGTATTTTGGACACAAACATAGCTGTAATCTTTCTTAAGTCTTAACAATATCTGCAGTGTAAGAAGCATTTGAAGCCATCTAGTCATTTGCTTATCTACTTGCTAGTTTTTTTCCTCTTTTTGACTCAGACCGTATGATGCTCTGCGTATTTTGTCTAACTTTTTTTCTCCAACAGATCTCTTAACACTGAATCACTTCTCTGATCTCTTTTTCTGATTGTTTCTTCTGTTTTCTATAGTTGACATTTTTCACCACCATCAAGCTTTGTCTCTGAGAGCAGTGGTTTCTTTCATACAATTTCCTTGATGTGTTTTACTCTCTGTTGGATGGTTTTGGCCAGAATTTCTGGGGCTTGATGAATTTTCCTCTCAGCTGTATTTAGCAACATACTTATATATCTTTTCATCCTCATTGTCTTTTGCTCTAAATTTGGCCATAATATTTCATTCTTCCTGTAGAGCTTTTTCTTTTGATTCCCTAATCATTTCTCCTGTTAGCTGATCCAGGATTTCTAGAGATCTTTGAAGCTTTTGTTTCACAGCAAGTCTTTTGCTAAAGCTCATCAGCTTTGACCTAGTGATTGACTCACTTCATGTGTGTCTTGTCTTTTTGAGCTGCACCAAATCTTGTTTCTTCTTCCTGTCAGTTTCTTTCAAAGACCATTCCTCAAAAACCTGTGAAACCTTGCTTCTGAGCTGATTATGGTTCAAGTTTGTAGTATCCTTCTCCATGATTTGCTTTTTTCTCAGATGTTTTTCATTAAAATGTTTCCTATATTCACCTGAGAGCTTTGATCTTTCAAGTTTTGCCTTGTGCTTGATTTCTTTCTCCTGTGCCATCTCATCCCTTGTAAGACCATTTCTTCCAGCTTCATCTCCAGAAAGTCACTCCCTGTCCAGACTGCTTGTGCCCACCCTTTTATGCCACTACTCCGAATCTTCTGCCAGGAGCTGCCACCTTTCTTTCTCCACTTGGAATTTGAGTTTTTTTATCCTGCCTTCTCCCTGTACCCCAAAACCTGGAGGCTGCAGCTGCACCCTGCATGGGAAGGACCACAAGAGCCTCACTCAGAACCAGGGCCATAGTCAGGCAAGTAGAAAGATCCCCATGGCAGAGGACTACTGTGGCCCTTACAGTGGTAGGCATGAAGGAGCACCTGACTCTGCCCTCTGCCCCATCTTCTGAGGAGGCAGATACTGTCTGAGCTGGTCCCCAGCCTCATGGGATACAACTCACTGTGGGATGACTAGACTGGGTCTCCCCAGTGACTTATGCCACAGGTTGGCATTTAACTGTTGGCATTTCATAGCCCTACTGCTCTAAGGTCTACAGTGTTTTACTAGTGCTATTGCCCATCTTCTGCCTTCCCTTTTTAAAAAGAAAAGAGTGGGGTTGAAGAAAGTATGTTATTTAGGGTAGTAAGGACCATCATATATTTAAGCATAGTTGGGGCTAAGAACAATCTTAATACAGCACAAATCTTTTAGAAATATCAGTTGATATCAGGTTTGTTTTACAGAAATCAATCCAAGGAGTCTATCCACAGTGTAACGTGAGAATGTTCTGTTCGGGCTCAGACCTAATGTTAGCCACAGCTGTAAGTGCTGCTTCTGCCCAAGTCTGGTAACTTTTTAATTTTGGTAGTGTCTGAGGGAAAGATGTGGCCAAAGTGCTTTCTGGGTCCCAAAATTCCTGGCCATGGTCTGGATTGAAAAGTGGATATTTAATTTCCTTTCATGGAATGAATTTCCATTTCATGAAAGGAAATGAAATGAGCTTTTGGGAGCTTGAGGGGTTTGTCTGCACGGTGCAAGGCAGGGACCAGACATTTTTATTTTGGGAGTATGTGAGGGGCAGATATGTTCAAGGAGCTTTCCGGGTCCCAAAATTCCAGGCCTTGATCAGAACTGAAAAATGGACATTTCATTTCCTTTCATGAAATGAAATGAGTGTTTGGGAGCTGGGGTGTTTGAGAGCTGGAGGGGTTTGTCTGTACGGTGTAAGGTAGGGACTGGAAGTTTTAATTTTGGGAGTGTCTAAGGGAAAGATGTGGCCAAGGTACTTTCTAGGTCCCAAAATTCCAGGCCGTGGTCTGGATTGAAAAGTGGACATTTCATTTCCTTTCATGAAACTAAATTAAATGAGCATGATGAAAAATAGGGACTGGGCTTTTTAATTTTGGGAATGTCTGAGGGGCAGATGTGGCCAAGGTGATTTCTAGATCCTGAAATTCCTGGCCCTGGTCAGAATTGAAAAGAGAGAGGAACGGAAGAGGACAAGTGTCCTGATTTTGGACGAT
>VYZS01006515.1:8048-21401 GCA_013400695.1 Neodrepanis coruscans | reverse complement strand
TCAGTCCTGCGTGTAGTCTAAGAGCTCCTTCTGACCCCATGATCAGCTGGGGGATGCTAATCTCAAACCATTTTGCTCCTCTCATCTTGAAACTTCTTGAAATCCAGCCCACCATGTGTTATCTTGGTTCAGAGGATGGCCAGTAGCAACAGAAAGGTATTGATTTTTTTCTCAGCCAAAGCTTCCACAAGCTCAGCATGATCCTACACTGCCCTTATAGATGAATTCACCAAAATTCTCATTGTGACAAATATTTAAGTAATCTGCATAGAAATGATTTGCATACAGGCTTTACAAATGGGCCCTTTCCTCCTCAGTTCTGTTAATGCTGTGGATAGGTATTTCTCTAAACATTTATTGCAAGTAGCACATGAAATTTCCTTGTATAGCTTTTACAGACTATTAAGAATAGTTTTAAAAACTGCTAATGATGGCAGTAATAATAAAAACAATAACAATAGTATTGGTAATAATAATATGGCTGCAAAGATTTCAAAATAAAAAGTCAGTTCTCAACAAAGCTAATGCACAATATTCAGGAAGATAACTCACTTCCTACATTCTCCACCAGAAGACTACAGAGATATAAATAACAGTAATCTTAGATTTATAATGCATCTTTCATCTCAAAAGAAAACTGCATTGATTTATAAGGTAAATGGGCTAAATCCACAGCTAGTTGCAACTGATTAGCTCCATTGATTTCAATGAAGGTGTGAAGGTGCTGATGAGCAGATTTATGTAAGCTCAGATCTGTCTCTCTGCATGTGTGCGTGCAGGTGTCTGCATGTGTGTGTAGTTAGAAAGTGATACACATTGCACACTGTATAAAGGACTTCACAGAAAAACATCATATTACCAACACAGAAACTGACACATTATCATTGCACAGAGTGCACAGAATTGCAGGTTGTAATCTTTAGCTGGGAGTTGGTATCCATTTCCCCAGCAGGATGCTCACAGCAGTCTTGTAAAAAGGCTCACAGGTATCTCATATGCTGTTGCATTTTGCTATTTGCAAAAACAGGGGCAATGTTTGCAGACATCAAGGCATCAGATGCACAGAAACATTATTCTACACAAACAAGTACTCTGCTTTTATGAAGAAAAAGATGAAGCTGAGACATCATTTTGAAATAAAGGGAAAGCTAGAAATGCTCCCAGAATTGATATCACCTCTACTCCGATAAAATCTCAATAGCTGTCTGTGACAAACACAGAGACTGCCTTGTTCTCCCCCAGCACTGTTTGGGAATAAAGCACAGGAGTGCTGCTCCTTTGATTTATATAAAGGCATAAAGGAAAACCATAATTACTTAGCCTGGCCTTCCTAAGACACTTTATCACAAGAGATATGGATGTGCTATACAGGAGTTGGCTATGCCTTCCTGAACCCTCCACAACTGCAGCACCAAAACATTTCTTCTGTCATGGCATAGAGGGCAAAGAAGTCAGTTCAAATAACCCTTTGTTAGAGGAGCAAAAGAGGATTTTCACCCAGCCCCTTTCCTGCAGCTAAGATGAGCTTAGCTTGAAATACAGACTTCTTCTCAACCGTCACTTCTGTTTGTGCAAAGGTGATGTAGATCTGGTTTTTGAAAGGCATAACAATACAAACCATGCAACTCACTTGGAATAAATTAAAATCAGTAGCAGAAATGTCCAAGACACACAACTATTCTCCTGTCCAAACTTCCTCAGAAACTGATAACAAGCACACCCAACAGTCTGCTCTCAGTTTGTCACTACCTGTGACACCAGCTATGAGATCCACCTACACATTTCTGCCATATAAGTAGGCAGATGGACTGAAGTCTAGAAGAAAATAAACTTGGCCTGAATCTCTTTACTTCTGTAATTAGTGAAAATATGCAGGAAGTGCAGGTGCAGAAAGGCAGGAAAAGAAAACCGACTGCAAGATTAAAGTTACAATATACCCCTGAACTGAAGTGATGCAAATGTCTGATGTCATTACCCAAAGGCACTCCTCCATGCCACTGCGAATATGCTTTATAGGAGTGCCCCAGACTAAGAAACCTTGGTTTCTAATCCTTTTCAGAAAGCTGTTTTAGCTACCTCAAAGGCATTTCTGCAAGCAATGAAGGTAGTGCATGTACTCCTTGATTTGTTCAGAATCCCAGAGCAGAGTGCTCTGATCTGCTTTGTGCAAGAGGTCAGATGACTTCTTGAAGATGTCTTTGAACTTAAAAACTTCCCTCTCCCCTCTGTTAAACTCAGATCCTGGCCTGTTCTTGAGCCAACATTATTCTACCAGTTACACCAGCCTTACCCAGAGTTTCAGCACTCTTGGGAGGAGAAAGGTCCAAGCACCTCAGTGCCAGACTAGGCTCTTCCTTTCATGGTATGGGTGAACCATAGCATACTACAGCCCAAACAGGTAGGTTGTTCTGTGCTCAGCTCTGCATATGTACAATGAGAGCAATTTTAGCTTGAGCTAAAAGCAGATGCACAGCCCACAACACAGATAGCAAGCAACAAGGTTTGGGGATGTTCATACCCAGCAGCAATCTCAAAAGACAGTCATGCTGCACAACAGGATCAAGCACAGAACTAACATTAGGTGCAACCATACAGATCTCTGACTTATGAAGAGCAATGCAGTTCCTGGTCCATCAGATCCAAGGAATACAACCTCAGCAGTAATTATGAGAAAGGATCTCTTGTTGTCACTAGATATAACCTGAGCAGTGCTACACCACTCCCCAGAGAAGAAGATTTACCTAGTGTCCTATGTGAATTCCCAAGCTATATCTTGGGACCACCTCTCCTTGTTATACTTCACACACACCTATATATATATATGTGTGTGTGTATGTGTGTGTGTGTGTCACTACTGGAAACAGTTTAGCTCCATTGTCTATTTGCCACATAATGCATGGACATGTCAACCAGTCTGTGACCATAAGCAAAATCCACAAAACAAAACCACGCCTTCATGCAACACTACAGATGTAGCCACATAATGCTGCACTGCACATCATGATGCTTACCATGCACTTGGGGATCTCCATGCACCCCTTCTGTCATCACAATTTGAAATAGGAGCTGCTATACTTACGTCATTATCTGGGTCTCTATGCCAGGGTCTACAAGGGATCCATCCACAAAAAGTGGTGTTGATGTGAAACTGTATTTACTCCAGGATCTTCCCTCATCAAAACTCACCCTGGATAGAAGCAGACAACATTTATACACATAAAAATACTTACTCTAGAGCAACTGCAGCAATTAGATGTTGGCTATGGTCTGCAAGCTCCAGCAGCTAGATTTATAGACAAGCACGAATCTTTGCCATTTCCCAGCCCACTAAATTCATGCTTTTGATGTACTCTGGAAGATCAAAGCTTTACAAAGCATAAACACTGGCAACAAGGACATGGAAATACTTGATGCAGCTGTACATCAGACCTCAAGAGATCAAGAGGCATTGCCAAGACCTGTTTCTGGATCTGGAATAACACCTGGTATGAAACATCACTCAGAGCATAAGCAGCCCTGGCCCAAACACATGAAAATTGCTATCACCACCTTGCGACATTTTGACCCATCCAAGTATCAATGCCACATGGCATTAGCTACTGTCTCTCTAGCCCTATTAATACTTCTTTGCATGCCCTTTCAGGAATGGTCTTCATTTTACAGAGAGGTGGAGGAACAAGACTAAACTGAGCCGTCAGTGGATAGTTTGGGTCCTTCTTGTGTGTTACAGTTTTGAAACAATTTTAATAGTGGCTAAAATGAAAGCATTTCTCTTCTTAGGGGCTGAGTGTTCACATTGTTGGTGACAAACCAAGGTAATTCAGTGGCTTTTGATCATCTGTCTCTATCCACAATTACCATATGCCTTACTTTCTGTTTTTATCAAAGAGTGCATGTAACCTAACCCAGCTGACAGGGTCTTGGTTGAAGTAGAGTTAGTGCAACCAGGTTTTAGACGAGCACAGGAGGGTTAACAAACCCTGCTCTCAGCTATGCCCCAGCAATATCTCTGATAACTGTAAAGGAGTAAATAATTGAATAGTGTAACCAACCACACTAGCAGACAGACTGGGTCAGGCAGTCCGCTTTAGTGCTCCTTCCCAGTTCCCCTCAAAACATCCCCACACCCATCCATGGTCCAGGAGCTCCTCTGGCACCCTTGGAGTGTGATGCTCCAGCCCTGCCCAGCCATGGGCCTGACATGCAGGCTGATGTCCCATCCTGACCTCAGCCTGTGCCTGTCCTTGCTGAGCTGCCCAATGTCCTGGGCTGGGACTGCCCCTGCCTGCTCTGCTCCTGTCTGGATACCTAATGTGGCCTGGCTGCCAGGTCTCCTGTCCCTCTGCCCCAGGTTGGTGGGCTCTTGGCTTTCAGTCCTCTGAATGCTACCAACCCTCACATTCCCCTGACAGCCTGTGACCACACCAGTGTAGAAAACAGCCAGAGGAGGGTGTGCACACCCAGCTGCTACTGCAGCTGGAAAGACAGGCAACCTGCAGCTGTCAGCACCCTGCTCCCAGACCTGCTGCCCATGGACACTTCTGAAAGCAATCAAGCTGTTCTCTGCTCCCAGACTCTCCACACAATTGTTCCTGCACAATTTCTGCCCAAAATTTCAGCTCCAAATTATATCAGCAAAGGAAGAACAACCAGAGAAGCATAAAGGCTTATTGGCTATTACATTATTTGATCCTTTCCCAGCAGGGCTGTTACAGAGTTCTCTCTAATTCTGTGAGGTACCTGGTCTGTGAAGGCTGACAGATTACTCTCGATGGACATGCCCAAAGAAACAAACAAACTTCTTTCAATAGAAAGAACCTCTTCACATTTTAAAGTAACATAAAAGCAAATTTGCCTTATTTGGGGGCATGAGGGGTGTTGAACATTAGCATGCACACATGCATCTGAATCTGTCAGGGAAGGTCTTGGTAGGAATTGAATCCTCGCCACTTCAAGTACGTAGGACTCTATCTGAGATGCCACCAAAGGACCAGAAGGCTACTGCAGTATGTATTACAAACCACCAGTTTTACCAAACTCAGATCAGTGGTGTGAAAAGTGAAGGCTGGCAGTCACCATTCCCTAATTCTCTGCTTCTCACACCACCTAGAAAGATACCTGGGGCACAATGCAGGTCTGCCAGAATAGGAAGCTGACTTTAGGCCAAAGACAGAAATCTGGGAGTACAACAGCATACAAAAAGATTATCTGCCCTAAATCTATTTATTTAAATGTATGTATCTTCCCATACACCTGTGCATTTGTATGCGTTCTGCTTGCAAGCTTATCTCTCTAAATAGCATTTCAATTTCTGGGGAACAGCATGCTTCATTAGCTTAGCTAAAGTTCTCTCCATTTTTCAATTATCCGTCCCTCTTTTCTCCAGGATGAAACTTATTTTACAATGTCTCAGCCTGAGAACTAATAGATTTACATGTACCCTTTAATCTATTCCACTCCTGCCCATTAAACAGGTGCCTACTGAGGCAACAAGAAGCGAATTCCAAAATCCCTAAGGGCATAAATTTGAGGAAACCTGTTGGAGCTACTCATTTAATAGAGTGGGTGGGGCACTCATAGTACTGCACATGCCATTGCATGAGACTTAGTCTAAAGGGAGAGCATCTGAAACAAACCTCAGCAAATCTGAAACAAACCTCAGCAAGGTAAGCAAAGGTGAACTGAGCTCTCAGCTCCTGTGGAAAATCAACCTGGGACCAAATCTTTCCCACTGTCTAAGTACAGGCACTTATATGTAATGTGGTTTTTATGTCTTAAGATCCTTCACTATTAAAGACACATTTAAAACAGTTATACCTGGCTTGAATAATACAGAAATAAATGGTTAATATGACTTGCAGCTCTTTCAGTAAGTGGCTCACCTTTCACTCTTCCAGAGCTTGACTTGCAACAGTCTGATGTACATGCTGCTGGTGACACTGCACTTGGCTAATATACACTTGTCCTGCCTTGACTCATACTTGGTTTGGTCTAAAGGCTTTGACATGGTCCTGATGTCATCTTTCCTGAGGGAACTTTATTTATAGTCATGACAACTGAGCTAACTGTTAGAGGCTTAAGTTTCTAGCCATACACCAACACACTCTAACCACAGACTGGAGTCTGCAGCTCATCATTATGAGTCTGCCCTGTTACTGCTTTCATTTTTATGTCAGTTGTGGGGGCTTTTGACAAGAGAGTGCTGGCCTAGACTAACCACTGTCCCTGACTCACTACAGCCATGTATATTAAGTTATAAATGCAATAAATTTGCTTATTATAAAACAACCAACCCATGTCTTGAATATTAGAAAGTAAGGCAAAGATTGCAACCCTCATTTTGCATATAATGAATTGCTTGTAAATCCACATGGAGGCTCATATCTCTTGAAGAGCAATCAGTTCCCCTATCCCAGAAAAATTAAAAACCCTTAGGAATATGTCGTGGGGTGAAAGTGAAAGTAAAACTGGTCTTTTTTCCTGCTGTGCGGGGTCCCCGTCGGCCGCACGCGTGGGACCGGCGGCAGCGACAGCCACAGCAGCAGCGATGGCTGGGCGGCCCTGTGGAGGAGCAGGAGCTGCGCTGGGATGGGCTGTGCACCCTCGGCCGAGCCGTGCTGCGCCGCGCCCGCACCGCCGCCACCCCCGCCGCCTCTGCCGGAGACGGAGGAGGTGGCNGAGTGTTTTTCTTCAGAAAGCTGAGCGGAGGCTCGTGCTGCTGTAGGTTCTCAGGTCGGCCGCGGGTCTTCTCTAATAATCCCGGCGTCTCGTCGGGAGCCGAAGAGAGAGACCAGCACCATTCCAGAGCGTTCTCACCCCAACACAGGCCCTGGGAAAGCTTAATTTGTCTGGTTTTTTGCACTTTATTGTCAGGTTTTCTGTGTGTGTGAAATAAACTGTATTATTTGTGTGTTTTCTTTCTGGGGGTGTGTGTGGCTTCTCTCGGACATCTCTGGTCAGAATTGCTATTTTAGTGGTAAAACCACGACAGAATATAAGCCAAAACATCCTGTGGTTAACAATCCACTACCACACCAAGACTAAAGGAGTCATTTCTTTCAGCTCAGGTGGTAAAGAAATGTGCTCAAATGCAACATATTCAAACTTTTATAGAAATCTCTGTTGCAGTCATCCCAGAATTATCCATCAGGTTAGCAATATAAAGTCCAGAATCTTTTTACATTGAAAAAGTAGCCATTAATGTTCTTAAAGTACATCTCTGGAATGTTAGCTTGTGATGGGTAGACAGACAGTCTTGAAGTGCCCGGCTTCAGAATGACTGCAATTTCACTGAAGGAGTTTGTACAATAATGACTCAGGTAGAGGAGACCTTAACACCTCATCACTGCTACGAAACACCATTGTTTCTTTTTCGATTTGACTGAAGACCATATTTCCTTTTCTGCACAAAATATGTGTGATGGACACATGCTTAGCACCATCAAGCTGAGAGACAACTCAGCATTAGAAACTGGGTAGGTCAGTCCATTAGACGTGCCCCTCTTTCAGTCAAAACCAGAAATTAAGGTGATGCTAACACACACATTTTCTGTTAACGGGGTTAGTTCTGAATTTTAGAATACCTCTCTCCAATGTTTCGCTGGTGAAGGAGTCAGAGGAGCAAGAGCTAAGGAAAGGTTAACTTTGGGTGGTATCTTTAGTGCTGACACTGTTATAACCCATTTATAGCAAAAGAGTATCTCCAACTGCAAAATCATTTTGCCCTATTCACATCCAAATCTATTCAGTTGCTGCCACTGTATCTCTGGAAATTAATAGTTGAATACTAGAGGAGACAGAGATGTTAGGAACATATCTCTGTTGTCCTTATCTATGCCTACTGCCCTCTCCTCTCTCTCCCTTTATCTGTCTTACCAGATTAATGTTAAATTCTGTAAACTAAAAGGAGAAATGAGAGACACATCCTCTCAGAAATACCTGAAGCACAAAGGATGATTTATCACTTACCATATATGTGTATGTAGGGAAAAAACCCCACCTAGAGGCTCATAGTGCATTATCATTGCAAAGAGTAATTCAAATACGTGTTATTATGCATAGCAACATTATATTTATAAAGGGATACAACAATCATTATGTTAATCCACAAAACCAAAACGATGGTGAAACACAGATAAGAATGACTTAATTTGCTCATTTTATTGACACTAGTAGATGTTGATCAGGTCATGCCACATTTGTCAGATTATCCCCATCAGGAAAAGTAATAAGTTTCCTTACCACATATGCCGGATGGGCACCGACGTATGTTTCATGGCCACTAGTGCCCCTCCCCAGTCCAGAAACCATACATTGTATTCCTCCTCAAAGATCTGCAAACAAATTAGGTACTGCATGAGTGCTCCACTCCACTGGGAAAATAAGACTTAGAAGAAGAATAGGAAAAGGCTCCATGCTTTCCTTCACTCCACAAAACATACCTGTCTCCACGAATTGCCACCATCAGAAGAAATGAACACGCCAACATCAGTGTAGGAAAGCTCAGAGCCAATATTTCCTGCAACACAAATGTCAGACATTCTTGTATGGGTGAACACAGAACTGCATTTTTCCACAATACCAAAATTACTCGATCTGGCCACTGCTTTATGGCTTTTCTTGATTTTATTATTATCTAAAAACATCCCCATGTTCAGGTGGCAACATTCATTTACAAGAGCTGTGAAATTTCAAAATTGACACTAGGAGAAACAGTATTATCAGCTTATCTTCCAAACAGATAACATTGCCCACAACTGCAAGTGAAGGAAAGGTTGTTCTAGGCAAGGAGTTACATACTCAATAACATGTGTATGAAACCCCATGCCCATTTCATACAAATCATCAGAACAGAAGCAGATGGTGGCCATTCCTGACACATTTTTCTCTGAACTTCCAGTCTTTGTGCTCTGGCTGATGAATTGCATCTCTATGATCTGCCAGTCTTTATCAAGGACAAGGTAATTACCTCTCTGCCTCTGCTTTTGTGTAGGAGAGCATCCAAAGGGAAGTTACTCATATGGCTGAGTTTAAAGATGAAACCCAGACTCCACTGAAGCCCATGATTATGGGGCTAGAAAATCTATTCAAGATTCTGTCAAAATGCTCAAACACGTAACTGATATGAGAACCAGGAGTCAAATAAACAAAGATTCTTACTAGGTTTATGAATGGTTTGCAATTGATGACGACTACGATGTAATGAAATTGAAGTTCCACTTGTAAAAATATTGCTTCTTTAGGTATGAACCACATCCAGGGGCAGGAATGATTCAGAGAATTAAGTTGTATAAAATTACTTTGTAGCAGAGATGTATAAACCAGACTGAACAGCATTCTAGAAAAAAGTGACTGTTCTCATTGACTTAGCTGCCCCAAACTGTGAGTTTAAACTTACTGGTTATTGATACAGTTCTCAATTTTAATCTTGTAATTTCCATTATGATGGAATCTGTTCTGCTGATAGCCTTACAGGATGAACTACTCTGTCTTCACTATACATTAGGGAACAGATATACCACACTGAACACACAGGCTCAATGAACAATGCAGGTCTTCTCTAAATTAATATTTTTCTCATCTCCCCACTTTCCAAAAGCACACAGTGGTTCAGGGAAAAGCTGCCAGTCACCCAGGAACTGTTTTGGGGTTTTTTTGTGCTAGACTATCAGCAGTACCTTCAATCAGTGCTAGGTGGGATTATAGTGTTATGAACATCTGCCCCAGAGGAAGCAGGCAGATGCCCACTGACAGATGCTTCACCAGGCCTCCCACTTGTAATGGACCACAGTCACAATACTGTGGTCAAACAGGCAACTTCTTTATTCAAAGCCCACATATTCTTCACCCATAACTTCCAAATCAAACTGTTTTTAAAGCAGGTGTAATTTCCACTGAAGGAAGAACTAATATTTTTTCTCCAAAAATAGCAAAGAAAGAGATGATGCTCTTACACACTGATAATATCAACAAGAGTATAATAAAAACACACCAATGAAAATGTTAATTAAATTTCTGACATTTAATGCTGGAAAATAAGAAATTAAAACCCAGATGCAGGTTGATGCTTTCCTGTCACTATCATGAAATCCAACTAGGCACATTGTTGTGCTAATGCTGTTGCAAAAAGTTTCTTACTCTAGGAGCACAACTCAAGAAAGTTGTTTTCATCAATATTCAGGATGTAGGAAATGTCACACTGTCCATATACTTAATTTTCTTTCTAGACACCAGCTAGAGTGACCAGCTGCTTTAGATGAAGCTATAAGGAAAACCTGACATGGGCAACCATATAGAAGGTCAGTTTGTAGGGACATCCAGGTTCATGAGAGTAAATCTACTATGTCAGTTCAGAGTTCTTTTTAGCCCAGTGTCTTGTCATGAGTTGAAGTCCTCAAGAATTAGAAACTGATTTAAAGACAGAAATATAAGTTTTGTATCATCATATTTTAAATACCAAAATGAAAACCCCAACTTTTCAAACAGGGATTTTCAGACTGAAGCAAGAAAAAGGAGTAAAACCATGAGATTTTGTTGCTATCTCTTCTTTCTGTCCTTCTGCGAAATCCTGTCCCATTATTTCCTTCATTCTCTCCGTGTAGTTTCTTTGAACTACACAGATTCAAACCCCACAAAATGTAACTAAGTCCCAAGCAAGTCTAGAGGATTTAAAAGCTGTAAAATTAGATACTAAAACACAATTCTTCCATTAGCAAGGACCTTAACTCTGTCCTGTATCAATAGCCCAACTTTCCAATCATTGCTGGAAATGTCCCACTGTAAATCAAGTAAGATGCAGTGTTTGAGCAGACAATGCCTGTGAGAATAAATTGCAAAGCTTATCCTTAAACACAATCACCAACATGGCAAGATCTTCCTGTTGTTGTGAAACTGTTTAGTGGAAACAGATGTATATATCTCCAACAGTTTAAGCTTTTTAATGTACAAAGCAGTAAGGCAGAAATTATATTCTGCCTTTTAAAGGTTAATTGTTAGACTTAGAAAGCATTCATCCACTGGCAGCTTGAAAAGAACATAATTTACTAACAATTTTGATCAATGCCTAGAATCTCACTGTCCTGCTGCCTCTATTTGCTTACTAAAAGGTTAAAAAAAAAAAAGCCTCTGCAATTACGGCATCATGAGCAAGCTTGTTTCTAAGCATCCATCTAGCAAGTGCAACCTGCCAGGAGTGATGACTCCACTTGGCTATGCATAGGGAGATCTGGAGGTTTAAACCAAATTATCTCACTCCATTTGGCCTGGATCAGTGAACTGGAAATCACATGGTGTCTCCCTTGTTGAGCTATAAATGTCATGAAGGGAACCTGTCTCTTAGGTTCTGGCTTAGTCTGGCAGACACATGGAAGCACAGAAGGACACAAGAATGAAAATGGTCGGAAGAAATAGTGTAAATTCATACAGGCAATATGCTAACCTGACACACTTGCTGGGCTGAACAGGACAAAGGAAATAAACTGAGCCTTAGAAAGAACAGTTAAACTATTTGGACATATTTGAGCGTATGTAGAAGCCTCTTTGAAGAGACAAAACAGCCTACATGCTTCAGAGGCCAGCTTTCAACAGCACCAGCCATTCAGAAAGCACTTTTTTAGCCCAGCAGCTCCCACAGAACTGCAGCAGTTCTGAGTGTGGTTGGCAGCCCATCCATCCTGATTAGGCTACATGCTGGGTGCAAACAGACCCTGGGATGGTTGTCATGTTGATTACAGTGGGTCAGCCACCCCCACCTTGAAGCATTGTAGCTGGTTGCCATTAAAACATTGTGACCTGCCAAAGCACTATTTTGCAAAACAATGCACCATAACAGTGGCCTGTGCAGTGCTGATGAAGTGCTGCTAGTTTTGGAGCATTACAGGGTTGAAAGTAGGTGCTATGCACAACACATACACTCACGAAGCCCAGGCTTGACCTGACAGACTTTGTGACAACTCTGTGCTTGCTGCTCAAAAGATGGAATGTGTTGACATCAATAACCGATAGGAATGTAGCCCTAGGTACTATTCTCATTCATGGCAATTCCAGGGAATGGGTAGACACATACATCAGTGATTGTAACAACGTTAAGTGAGAGGACTAAGTAATGCCAGTTGTTAATGGTTCCTTGAAAGAGTGGGCTTAGACCTGCATATTGGTTTTTGTAGAGCAGCAAACACCTGACAGGCATTACCTTCTTTGAACATGGGGCCTTACACCGTCTTCTAAACCATAATAAATGAGAGTTAAAGTCAATTAGCTCAGCACTTGCTGAAACAGTGCTGAAAGGTTTTACCCCAACACAGAACATCCCATATACTCTCAGGCTCCCTGTGAGGTATGGGTGAGTGGTGAGAAGCACTTATGTTCTTACCTGTGGCCACTAGTAGCCCAGGAGCTGTCTCTTTGCTGGAAATGCTTCCTGAAGTATATGGATTCTCTGAGAGTTGCAGACGCAAGTGCAATGAACAAAAGGGCTGTTGGCAGAAAAAAAAACAACAGGCAGAAGCTTTAATATGAAACAAGTTAAATGTCAGAGGAACCCTCCGTGACTACACACAGATGCTCTGATCCTTCCGAAAATGACCCCTCTGCTCTTAGCACTGTTACAAATAGCAGCATATGTTCATTTGCAGGATAAGCACCATAACAGTAGATGAGAAAAAGAGAAGCAGGAACTCTGCAGGACAAGCAAGCATGTCTGCACTTGTTTTTACCAACAATTTGATCTAGAGTATTTTTCCCCATAAACTTTCTTATTCTGACTTCAGTTCCATTAAAAACATCAAGAAAGATGGTCAGAACTTTTGCTTAAAAGCTATAGATAAATCTATTTAATTCATTTAACACACAGCAAGCCAAACAGAAAAACATAGGCAGAGTTTTGTTAACCTAGTCACTAAAATAAGCAGATCTGAAGTAGTCAGTTGTTCTTTGGAAAAGATCTCTCACTCACCAGCTGGCAAAGTACAGAGTTCCCTCTTAGATCAGTGTCTGGTGCCTGCAGCAAACGCCAATCTCTGCCCTTGTTGTAAGTAATGAAAGTCTTGATTTGGTCATCTATCTTCCTGTTAGCCAGGAATATGCCTTTGATCCCTGCTACCTAGGAAAAATGGAGAGAGATGAAAAAATACATCGGAAGAACAGGCCAAAAGGAATGTCCATCTGAGCATTCCCAGAAGCGCAAGGTCTCTGAAAAAGCAATGAAGTAATCTCAATCCAGCCTTAGAAGACTATGAATGGTATTAAAAATACATCTTGATGATGGCTGCAAAGCTGAAACACCTCATGCAGCCTCTCTCTCTCTGGAAGAAAAAGACAAGGGTGTTCATAGAGCAAATCCCTACAAAACAGACC
>VYZS01006514.1:11258-27447 GCA_013400695.1 Neodrepanis coruscans | reverse complement strand
CCATCACTTTTTTTTTTTTTTTTCTGAGCACAATGTAAAAATCTACTGCCCTGCAAATACTTTATCTTAGTGGCAGAAACTCATGACATCCACAAACTTAATTTTTGTGGCTGGTTTTAAATATACAGTGACATGTAACAGCGATAAAGATACACAAATGCATCTGATGATTTCAGGTAGCACACATATTCAGACTTACAATGAAGCTAGTTAACAAAGTTCTAAGCTTTGCTATATGAGGTTGCTATTTCACTTTGCTACATGCATGGTATGCAGCAGTAATTTCATATGCAATACGGGGTATCACTGAAGTGATACTACATACAGATATGATAAAACAGATATATAGGAGGGAAATGTAAAACATAAAATCTTACTGCAGAATTTTTTTAATAATCTGGAGGGCCATACTAATGTACAGATTCTCTGTCTTTCTGCCTTCA
Source organism: Neodrepanis coruscans (assembly GCA_013400695.1). NCBI lineage: Eukaryota > Metazoa > Chordata > Aves > Passeriformes > Philepittidae > Neodrepanis > Neodrepanis coruscans. The sequence goes on along the minus strand of VYZS01006514.1, from coordinate 27,004 downwards.
AACTTTCTGACTGGGTGAAACAGTACCACTAGCTACTATATATAATGCATCTTGCTCTGACTTAACAAGACCAAATCTTACTAATATTAGATGACTCATGTGCATCTAAACGAGCTAATTTCTGTTTCATGTCTTCCCTCAGTACTCAGTAACCACAGAGCATCAATTCAGATAAGTAGAACTAGTGACAGTGGCTTAAATATGTGAAATAATTTCTGAGAAACCAACTAAGGAGTCAACCTCTAGAAGATGAGCATATTCTTTATTCCCAAAGTGAGCACATCCTGTCACACAACACTAACTGTAGAGAGAGATAGAGCTAGATAATTTAAAAGATGTAGCATCTATTTTTATTCTCAATATAACTAAATTTATCACTGCTTAACTTAATACTTATTATATATTGTTTGAATAGTGTTCAACCATACAATCATGTTCTCGCTGGTTAAGTAATGGTACACTAAGAGTTCCTTCATACTGCTTCACAGCTGGCATGATTATACCACAATTAAAATGTTTTGACTCGTTAATTTAACTGGGAGTTTTTGTTTGATTTGGTGGGGAAATCAACAACAAAATCTAGAAATCCTCTCTGTTAATCAAATATTTTTAAGTACTGCTGTACGCTACACCAAATAGAATAATCATGCCCAGTTACATTATATCTGTAACCTGAACTCCTCAGAAGATCTACATCTTTTTAGTAATAAAAATAGATTACATACAAGTTTTCATACTTAAAACTAGTAGCTGATGTATGTTTCTATATACCCGTTACAGCAATTTCTTCATGAATAGCAGCATTTGGGACCCAAATAACAAGCTTATATATTTTTTACTGATTAACTTCAAAAAGATTTTTTTTTCCATATTCCATGAAAAAAGGTAATAGTTATGTGAAGCATCTATTACAGATATGAGACTGAAGAAGAAGAGAGAAGGAAGGTGAAAAGCACATTTAATGGAATTTCCCGTGGGCAATACTTATTTTTCATGAAAAATAAATTTGAGACTTCTGAACGAGTAATGTCAGCACATGTGAGGATAATCAAGAATAACTGCTTTGAATGGCTTACTCCATCAAGCAACTGACCTTCTTGCCCCAAGAACAAGTAGGTAAAAAAAGGACCATGTGCTTTTTGTGCTGAGTTAGACTGACTAACAATTGCAGCACCAAACAGCTTTACTATCAAAATTTTGGTTCAGAAATACATAAGCACTGTTGGTTTCCACCTGCATCTGGTAGGAAGGTGTCTAAAATCTTAAAATAAAAAATGCTCTCTAATTAGCACATTGAAACCATTGTGCTGAATACTAGTTTTTATTAATAAACAGAAAATTAATTTAGAAGGTACATACTGGTCCATACTGCCAGCCAAGTTCAATCTTATTCATAACCCAAAGTTCATGGATGTTTTCAGCTAATTTTTCTCTGATCCTTTCAAGGTGGGGAGGCAAAACAATCTAAAGAAAGAAAAGAGAAAGAGATTATTTCATATAAGTTTCTTGACATGCCACTCAAACTTTCATAATAGACAAACTTTGTACAAATCAGATCTCTCCAGAAATCTCAATAAAAATACAAGTTTGGGACAAGCTGCAAACTCAGTCAAATGTGAAGTAATACTGTCTTGTATGCTTTTGAAAAGGAAAATTAAATCTTTCAGTTTCCATACCTGGCTAGTATCTACAGGAACTGGGGTGAAAGCTGCTTGTGACAAAGAGACAGTGGGACCCAGCAGGTCTCTTGTATAGCTACGATCTTGTTTGTACTCTCGGCTATGCTCTACTTTCAGCTTCTCTTTTGGTAGGACAGCTTCAAAGCAAGGGGCATATCCAGGTGGAGGAAGAAACTTGAACTCTCCATGGCGACCTCCAAGCAAGAAACGTACCCTGCAAACATCAGAGTTACTTTAGATTACTGAGACACATCTGGTGTCAAGCCTAATCAGTGTGTAAGCCTAACAACAATTAAATGCTATATTTTACAAAAAAAAGAAATGGAAAAAAATTGCAATGTTGTGGCTTTTTTGCATCGTTTACAGCTCCACTTTCTCTAACTAGTGTTGAGGTTTATGATGCAGGAGGTCATAAAAACATGGGGAAAGTAAACTATTCTAACTTCTGGTTAACTTTACATCGATAAAAGTACTGTAAATCATTAGACCAAAAGAAGGCACTGAGATAGACAGTAATCAGTCTTCTCAGCACACCTATGAAGTAAGCCTTTTGAGTCTCAGAAGGCAGAGATTATAAACCAGAGTAATCAGTCAAGCACCTCTGAACTTCCTCCATTGAGAAGAACTCTGCATTCTCTCTCATTTGAGAAATGAGCCTAAAAACCCCATAGTTCCTTGTTTTGTCCCCAAAACACTAAATCCTTGGACACAATACAAAAACTCCTAAATTTCCTTTCCTAAAACTTATCTTTTCATATTAGCATAAACCCAGGGGAAAGCACTCTTTGTCAGCACAAAATAATGAATTTGTCATGGTCTTCTGTCACTGAAATATTCAATGAGGTAATAATGATGTAGGAATGACATAATACCAAAATGACATAAATATGATATAATACTGAAAAATCTTCCTAAAACACTGCCATCCAGAAGGAATAGAACGAAACTGAAAAACTAGTCTTAAAACAGAATAATTTTCTCTCTTTTCCATTTACTATCTTACAAAACTCATCACTCAAAAACTGCACGCAGCACACGAATATTATCTGTCAAATATTTCTCTCATATCAGAAATAAAGCAAGCACGTTCATATTTTTGCATTTTGTAGCATGCACATCTATAGCTTTACCACATTCTGCCTAGTGTACTATCCAAGGCAAATTCTAAAGAAGTATATTTTGCATCTGGAACAAGAGGCGGGTGTACCCACTGTGTGACAGGTCTTAGCTTCTGAGGTGTTCTTTGATTAATCCCTTACAGAGCACTGCTCTGCATCCAACAGAAATTGGCTTTCAGCCTTTACCTTTGTCAGTCCCGCAAAAGTTGGTTCCCCCACAATGGAACACCACACAATCTTCTTTAATATTATAGTCTCAAACTGTTCAATACATGGAAACAGAAGAGTGGCACCTCGAGTGTGACTTGAAATTTTATAAAAAAATAGTATAGCAACCCGAATACATATTGACTGAATCCATATTAACTCATCCTGCTGAAAAGGAAGTATGTGACCACCACTTCTTGAGGTAAGAACTTAAATAAGTTACTACTTAATAAGAAGTGAGTTAAGGAAAAAAACATACTAAAAAAATATATTTTTAATACCAAAGACTGATGCAAAATGCTGTCTTGAAGTGAATGTGTCAGCAAATAAATGATTAAGAAGCTGTTTCCAAGGCATATCTGTAAACCACCTGTTCTAAGGTATATATGCAAAACACTGGTCTGCAGAAAAACAAAAGATGCATTATGTCTTCAGGATTTCTTTGTAGCTCTCACTATTCAACTGAAAGTTTGCCAGAAAAGGAGATGTCAGAAAGGGAAATGAGAGCAGATGGCCAGAGAAGTATTCAGCCTATTCTTTTATACAGAAAAAATAAGCAGACTGGGGGCAGGGGGAAATAAAACACAGGATGCTAACTTTATTCCTGCAGAGAAGCTGACAACTGGGAAGAAGAGACCATCTATGTTGAAGTTTTCAAACATTCCTTGAACTGGCTGGCCATTTATTCGGAAAGAGATGCTGGGGGCACTCAGATCCAAACAGCAGCTAATAACATCATCAGTTCTTAACAGATGTTGGTTGGGAGAATTTACTGTTCGTGCTACACAACCTATGGAAATAAAGGAGACATATTTTGTTAAACTTATAAAACCTGCACACCTTTTCACAGTAGTCTTTTTTTTTAAAAAAAAAAAAAGAAAAAAACATAGCTATAGAGCACAAAGACATTAATACACAAATATCTAACACATGACATCAAAGTCAGGATTCTAAGCTTTCAATATAGTGAATAGCAGCATACAATCATATTAACAAACATATCTTAATTATAAATAACTTAATTACATTACATTTAACATAAGGTAAAATAATTACTCAAAGTCACATCAAATCAAATCCAAGCAAACTACATTTTATTCCTTACCTTATAGAAGTGCAAACTGAAATAACCATTAGTATTTAATATAAAGCCTAGTATACTTTACTAAAGAATGCTTCCTTATACATGATAAAGACAACTATTTTACTTTGAATTATTTAGGATAAGTTAGGTATTCCCTGTTATTAATGGCCACATCAGGGTACTTTTGTAAACTTGTATAAGATACTACTTAGTTTTGTAACCAAAATGCAAAACAGAATTTTTCTGCCACATACAAAGTCAGCCGCATTTTTGAGGCACATATATTCAGAACTATATATTTTTATTAAGTTTTATATGAATTCTAAAGGATTTTTCTACCTTGCATCAAACTACATTTCCACAGGAACACATGCCTGCTCAAAAAAATAAGCTATAGAATTCAAAAATAGGAAATGATAGTTTCTGAAATGTACTGCCATCTACAATAAAAAATTTACAGAAAAGCATGACAGTTGTATGAAAACATCTCTACATGTTTTCCAAAAGTAACTTACTTATTGTTTGCAAGCAATAAAACCATTATGCATACTAAGAACAGAGCTCTAACTTTTTAACTATGGTGTCCAGCTTTTGTAAACATGAAGTACTTAACTTGCACTTCATTTCCATGATGAAGATGGCATATTTTTGTAACAGAAGCAAAAATAATAAAAAATCTCAGTAATACTATGTTGTAGGGTAAAACCGAAAGTAAAAACGGTCTTTGTTCCTGCTGCGCGGGGCCAGCGGCCGGGCAGGGGGGAGACGACCCTGTCCCCCACCCGCACGGACCGGGGGCCAGCTGGCACCAGCACCCGCGTGGGTTTCAGTGGCCCCTTTCCCCCGGCGGCAGGGAGTGGCGGCTTGTCCCGCCGCACTGGCGCTGCCACCCGGCTCTATGGGTGCGGTGGCGCGGCTCAGCTCAGCTCAACGTGGCCGCGCCAGCACACGGAGACCCTGCCGCAGGGCCCCCCCTCCTCCCACGGCAGCGCGGGGGCTCCGACTGCGGCACCCATGCGCCAGAGCGTGGCAGGGTCGGGCCGAGCTGCAGAGCAGCGGTGCCAGCAGGAGTGGCGGCGCGAGCACATGGCGCTTGCCGTGGCCGCCATTAACGGAAGTGCCCTCCCGGTGCACGTGGCATTTCCGGACGGCCACAGCGTTTACCGTGAGCCACTGCGTACACGGGGAGGGCTCCCAGTGGGGCTGACCAATGAGAACAGGGCCAGCCCCTGGGGACCCATCTGCGCAGGCACGGATCAGGACCTCCTTATAAAAGGGCCATACGGCCGCCATTTCTCTCTCTTTGGCTTCGGAGACCTTAGGGGTAACATCGCTCCTCGCCGCTGTGCCGGGACCTGCGCCCACGTGGAGGATGAATCNGGGGGGCCTCGCCGTTTCTAACTTTCTTGAGTGTTTTTCTTCAGAAGAAGACGAGCGAAAGCTCGCCCTGCTGGGGGGTCCTCAGACTGGCCGCGTGCTCACTCTAATTACCCCCGCATCTCTCCGGGGGCCCAGAGAGAGACCAGCACTATTTCCAGAGCGTCCTGATCCCAACACAGGCCCTGGGAAACTTAATTTGTCTGTTTTGTTGCACTTTATTTGTCAGGTTTTGTGTGTGCGCAAAATAAGCTGTGATATTTGTGTTTTCTTCATTTTGGGGTGTGTCTGTGGCTTCTCTTGGAATCTCTTGTCCAAAATTGCTAAATCTGTGGTAAAACCACGACATACTATAAATTCATTTTCTTACACATACCACTACAAACACCCCTGAGGGGTGTCATTGAAAACGACTACATGATACTGCTAGGAGAAAGCATCAGAACTGAGAGTGATGACAAAAAGGGACAATTATTTTAAGGCAGAGACAACTAAACTCTTAAAGATCTATGAATCTCTTCAAGGCATACTACTTGAGACTAGATGCCTTTTTTGACACTAAAATTTAGCCAAATATAGGTTACGGAGACCAATGCCAGGGTGACTGCTAACAGAAACATGCACCGGTTACTGATGAATACATAGCAGACCAATGCTCTAAGTGCCTTTTCAGGCCTTAGTCTTTAAAATTTTATGAGTTCCACTTCTTCATAATAGATAAGTAATTGCAGAACTGAAGAAACAAATGTAAATTAAATAAAATTTGTGTATAGACTTGGTCCAGAACAGAAACTTGGGGGCAGAAATAATTGTTGCTATTCATTAATGCAGTAAACGCTTCATGCTAAGGCTATTCTTAAAATGTTGTTGCAGAGACATATCAAGTTGCAGCCTGGGATTTTGGAAGCAAAAGAAAGGCCATGATTTCCAACATTCAACTACTTAAAGTCCTTCAAAGTTTGAGAGGTATATGTTTCATAATAGTGTCCATCAGGAATGAAGACAAGAACAAATCTACCAGCCAGATCCACAACAGACACAAAAATTGCATATACAAAGGTGGTCTGACTGTTTTGTCTAGGCTGGATTATTGACTTGAAAACCACAAACAATTTTTTATTTATTCTTTTGTGACAATTCTGAATAAAAAGTTTGCAGTGGGTAGAAAAATAATTTTGATTTTCATTAATCTTTTTTTTCCCTAAAAGTGACCTTTTCTAGAAAAGCCATTTTAGTTAGCTCATTATTTTCTCATTCTTGTGTAATAACACTTTATCTGTCAAACCCAATTATGAAACATTTTAATGATACCATTAATTATGCATCATAGTTCCAAAGTAATTCCACTATACATGAGAAGAAAAGTGGCAGCTACTTTCCTAAGATGCCACTTCAGCTGATATGCTATTATTTATTAATACAATCCATTTCCATTGTGATTGGAAAGTTATTTGAAATTTAAAATTGTATTCTTTTCCAAGTATCAAGCCATAATGTCTCAAAACTTCAAAGACCTTGGATGATACAGCTGACTCATCAACTTGTCCCTCTTGTCTGCTAAGGTGCTTTAGAAAACCATATCTTGATAGTAGTAAGAATCACCAATCCAATGAGCCTTACCCCATTCCTAGTCAGTTCTATAGTTCACCACAGTTCAATAATCTCTCAAAACCAAAGAAAAAAAATTTTCTGAGCAAGCTAAAACCACAGTAAAATCCCCTTTCAAGAAGTTCAGGAAGTCCAACTGTAGGACTACCAACTCTAAATTATATCTGGGACTCTTCACAAAAGTTAAATCATGTGAAAAAGATTAAAAAAAAGAGAACAAGCTATCAGTCTTATTATTCTGATTTTGCTTAGTTAATCCAATTTGAAGAGAAAATAATGTATTTGTGGAATCAATAGTAGATACAAGTACTCTAGATACTCATTTCAGCTTTATCCAACACTAGAATTTGTGCACAGAAATTACTCTTAAAAAGTAGATCCAAACTAAGTCAGGAACATTTTAAAGATTAATACTTCACCAAACACATCATATGCAAGCTAGGAATATGATTACTGCAAGACTATCAGAATCAATCTGTTTTACTGTACGTAAATAAAACACCACTACTGAAAAAAAAATCCTGTTTCAAAATGTATGGCAAAAAGTATACTTAAAATCTTCACATCTAAAGCATCTTTGAACTTCTAAAGACTCATATTAAAAACCTGGTTTGGAAAAAAAAAAAAAAAAAAAAGGAGAGTCTTGTGAATTGAATTTCGCAGATTGTTCTTAAACTACTACATAGAAATGAAAAATCCAGGTTACCCTCTGTCAGACTTTTTTGCAGTTTTGATGTTGTAAATAAAATCTTTTTTAGCTACTATGAATAAAACCAAGCAAAAAAAAATTTTCTTTTAAATCATATTTTGATATAGGGTACTGTTTCTGTATGTTCCTAGTGTCAGCTGAAACAACTGATTTATTTTGATGCTGTTGAAAACAAATTCACTGGGATTCCAAACAAGATTATAATGTTTAAACAAAAATAAACAACAAGATACCCAAAAAGAATACCTGACCACAGATGTAGACCATCAAAGCCATAGGAATATAAGTCATCGCCAACACCATTTCCTCCCCATTCTGCACCTCCTCCTGGATAAGGTGAGTAGCCTTCTGTTGAAGCCCAGCCCACTCGTAGATGAGTTGATTCTGCGGTCACAAAGGGCTCTAGGTGATCCACCATAAGTTCATAGTACCATTTTCTGTACTGAGCAGAGCCCTCACTAATCCCCAAGAAGATGTTGGGTCGCATGCTTAAACAGAAAGAGTAAAAATGGTTATAAAAAACTTATCTCAAGGACATGATAAACTGCTGCATACTTTTCAATAAACTCAAATGTCAAGCTTTTTTGGTCTGATTAAAACAACAGAAGTAATTTTATTTCATAGAATCACATAAGTTACCAAGTTAGAAAAGACCTCAATGGTCGCTTTGTCCAAACTTTCTTGGCAAAAGCATGGTCAAGAGAAGATGGCCCAGAACTCTAACAATCTTATAAGTGTCCAGTGCTGGGGAATCAACCACTTCCCCAGTGAAATTATTCCAATGACTGATTGTTATCGTTGTGAAAAATTTTACTCTTGTGTCCAATCAGAATCTCCCCAGGAGATACTTGTACCCATTACCCTTTGTATTTTCCATATGACTCCTTGAAAAAAACGGAGTTTCCATCTTCTGTGTAGCTACTCTTTAAATATTGGAACACAGTGATAAGGTTTTCCCTAAGCCTTCATTTCTCAAGGCTGAACAAACTCAGTTCTCAATTTTAACTCTCATGGCAAGCTTCCCAGTCCTTTGGTCATTTTGTGGACCTACTCTGGATCTTATCCAGCCTGTCCAGATCTTTTTTGCATAGCAGGGACCAAAATTGATCACAATATTCCAGGTGTGGCCTGACAAGCACATAATAGAGTGGTATAAAGGTTTTTTCCTCTCTGCTGGTGCAGAGAGGAATGTTGATCTTTTAAATCATATTTTGATATAGGGTTCTGTTTCTCTATGTTCTTAGGGTCAGCTGAAACAACTGATTTATTTTGATGCTGTCAAAAACAAATTCACTGGGATTCCAAACAAGATTATGTTGATGAACCCAGAATCCTGTTGGCTTTCTTCACTGGGACTTCACAGTCTCTTTCTACAGAAGTGCTCCCTAGCCAGGCAGATCTCAGCCTGTGCGGCACTCTTAAGGTTATGTTTTCCCAGGTACAAGACACTACTTGTCTCAACCATAAAATATCAGTTTCTCTAAGAGAAGGCGGTGGGAAACTGTATAAAAATCCTTGAAGAAATTCCAGGAGACACCGTCCACCACTCATTCCACATCAACCAAGCAAATTACTTTGTCATAGAGGTGATCAGGTTTGTCAAGCACGACCAGTCAACGAATTATTGCCAAAACTCTTGCAAAAAAAACACACATTGCCAAAATGCCAAAACCTTCACAACAGCACTAGCCGTCAGGCCAAAATTTGATCTTCGTTATATGTCTATATCTGGATGCTCCCTTTCCTTTAACTGATACAATGGAAGAAGAAGTAGCTTGAGCACCAATACTTTTCACTTGCACTCCCAGGGCTTTACAGCCTTCCTTGATTCTGCCCACATTCCAGATTACGTGTGCCATTTATGTCCACATGAAAAGAGTAACGAACAATAGTAATTCTGCGCTCTTCACAAGTCTTGGCACCCTCTTGACTGCTTGGAGAATTTTTAAAAAANATTTTGATGCTGTTGAAAACAAATTCACTGGGATTCCAAACAAGATTATAATGTTTAAACAAAAATAAACAACAAGATACCCAAAAAGAATACCTGACCACAGATGTAGACCATCAAAGCCATAGGAATATAAGTCATCGCCAACACCATTTCCTCCCCATTCTGCACCTCCTCCTGGATAAGGTGAGTAGCCTTCTGTTGAAGCCCAGCCCACTCGTAGATGAGTTGATTCTGCGGTCACAAAGGGCTCTAGGTGATCCACCATAAGTTCATAGTACCATTTTCTGTACTGAGCAGAGCCCTCACTAATCCCCAAGAAGATGTTGGGTCGCATGCTTAAACAGAAAGAGTAAAAATGGTTATAAAAAACTTATCTCAAGGACATGATAAACTGCTGCATACTTTTCAATAAACTCAAATGTCAAGCTTTTTTGGTCTGATTAAAACAACAGAAGTAATTTTATTTCATAGAATCACATAAGTTACCAAGTTAGAAAAGACCTCAATGGTCGCTTTGTCCAAACTTTCTTGGCAAAAGCATGGTCAAGAGAAGATGGCCCAGAACTCTAACAATCTTATAAGTGTCCAGTGCTGGGGAATCAACCACTTCCCCAGTGAAATTATTCCAATGACTGATTGTTATCGTTGTGAAAAATTTTACTCTTGTGTCCAATCAGAATCTCCCCAGGAGATACTTGTACCCATTACCCTTTGTATTTTCCATATGACTCCTTGAAAAAAACGGAGTTTCCATCTTCTTTGTAGCTACTCTTTAAATATTGGAACACAGTGATAAGGTTTTCCCTAAGCCTTCATTTCTCAAGGCTGAACAAACTCAGTTCTCAATTTTAACTCTCATGGCAAGCTTCCCAGTCCTTTGGTCATTTTGTGGACCTACTCTGGATCTTATCCAGCCTGTCCAGATCTTTTTTGCATAGCAGGGACCAAAATTGATCACAATATTCCAGGTGTGGCCTGACAAGCACATAATAGAGTGGTATAAAGGTTTTTTCCTCTCTGCTGGTGCAGAGAGGAATGTTGATCTTTTAAATCATATTTTGATATAGGGTACTGTTTCTGTATGTTCCTAGTGTCAGCTGAAACAACTGATTTATTTTGATGCTGTCAAAAACAAATTCACTGGGATTCCAAACAAGATTATGTTGATGAACCCAGAATCCTGTTGGCTTTCTTCACTGGGACTTCACAGTCTCTTTCTACAGAAGTGCTCCCTAGCCAGGCAGATCTCAGCCTGTGCGGCACTCTTAAGGTTATGTTTTCCCAGGTACAAGACACTACTTGTCTCAACCATAAAATATCAGTTTCTCTAAGAGAAGGCGGTGGGAAACTGTATAAAAATCCTTGAAGAAATTCCAGGAGACACCGTCCACCACTCATTCCACATCAACCAAGCAAATTACTTTGTCATAGAGGTGATCAGGTTTGTCAAGCACGAACAGTCAACGAATTATTGCCAAAACTCTTGCAAAAAAAACACACATTGCCAAAATGCCAAAACCTTCACAACAGCACTAGCCGTCAGGCCAAAATTTGATCTTCGTTATATGTCTATATCTGGATGCTCCCTTTCCTTTAACTGATACAATGGAAGAAGAAGTAGCTTGAGCACCAATACTTTTCACTTGCACTCCCAGGGCTTTACAGCCTTCCTTGATTCTGCCCACATTCCAGATTACGTGTGCCATTTATGTCCACATGAAAAGAGTAACGAACAATAGTAATTCTGCGCTCTTCACAAGTCTTGGCACCCTCTTGACTGCTTGGAGAATTTTTAAAAAATAATAGGTATATGCACAATCCAGTTTTCTGATGAAAAGTATACAGCAAAGTATGCAAAAACAATTCAGCCTGGCTTTCTCGTGGGAAAACTATGCAATAAGGTATGCTAGGTCAGTATGACCTGGCTTTCTCAAGGAAAAGGTATGCAAGAGAAGATAATTTGACCTTGGTGCAAGCAGAGAAAAATTAAACAAGAGGAGAAAACAGGTCCAAAACAACAGGTGGAACAGGCCAACCAGAACCTGCAGCGTTGTGAAGAGATTTAACCAATTAGAATGTATAGAAATGTGCTCATAAGTTTAATTAACCAATAATAATACAGTAAGAAGTGTCTGCCAATAACAATGGAATTAGAAGCATGTGAACAAGTTAGAAATAGTATAAAATAAGTCTGATGCTCTGAGTAAACGGCTTCACTAAGACCACATTGGTCATTTTGTGTTGTCCCGGAGAAGATATCCTCTGCACTTGACAAAATCTCAGATCTTAGCATCCAGAAGGCAGCGTATTTATTCATTCATTTATTCAGGTGAAAAATATATTTAAAGTAAAAAAATTTTTGCTTCAGTAACTGAAACAGGATCCTCACTCAGATACCAGTAATAATGGTTTATGTGTTTGAATATTTAATAATGTTAAATCCCACAAACAGTCACCAACATAAATGTAGTAAGTACATGTTGCAGGTTAATTCGACATAGCAAACTGCATTCTGTAATACTGATTATCCATTCAAGACAATACCATTTAAAAAGATACAAAAGTAAAGTGTCAATCTATTTCAGCGTTCTCCTGTACCTCTTCCTTCTTTATTCCAAGTCTGGTAAAACTCAGTATTTTTTAGTGGTTGTAGAAATCTTTAATATCAATGTGATGTTCTCACTGCTACTGATTTTACAGTACTTACCAAGAATACTTAAAAGGCAAAACTACTACTGCACCCATTAGTTAAATGGCAATATGTAGAGTTATATATCTAAAGGTCATGAGGGGTGGGGGGAAAAAAAAAAAAAAAAGGAAAAAAACCTGTGTTTTTCTAGTCTGATTTTTGTGATAATATTGAATCTAGACTCTCATCCAAAAAAAAAAAAATCTGTCTCCAGGCAATCATTTCTGTCAGTTCTGTACTAAGAAAGCCATTCAATCTTGAACTAAAGCTGTAGAGTGCAGGAGTAACCAAAATCAATGTTGGGTATATTTTCTCAATGGTTGGTTACCCATATTGCAAAAAAACTTTTCGACTTCTAGGCTGAGTGTATTTAGTCTCCACTAGATTAGGTTATTTCTTCCATAAATATTTTTTTTCTACATAAAAGGTGACTAATCAAGAAAAATGTAGCTCTAAGCCATCTCCAAAACACGGTATGCCTTCTGGCATAGGGAATGTAGAGGGAAGAAGGGCTGATACAGGTGGTTAAATACAAGTCAGGATAACATCATCAATGTGGTTGCTTATAAAATTACTTTTTTATCAGATAAAACTAATAAACTTTCCTTCTAGAAGCATATGGGGTTTCTTTTTCAAATTGTTTAAGTATAGATACTCTTCATTTCCTTCCAAGTGAAAATTTCTGATTTCCTTAAAATTATAAATAAAATGTGTTTGACAAAAGCTATCTTCCAGAAAAGGCATATCATTTGTAAATTATTGGCAAGATCACGAATTGAATCTTTTCTTTATGAACAGAGTATCAGGTTATTATGCCTTTGTCCAGACTTCACAATTTAATCAACCTAAACATTCAACTTAATCTTGTAAAACAGAGGCTTGTGAATAGAATTTTCCAGTCCCCTGGAGAGGTATTTTAAACAGCAATATCTTAGAAATGTTCCTTGACAAATTTTTTGGGGGCAAGGTATGTAAGTCTTAGTATAACACTAAACGTCTTCAATGTTTCATTGGTCTTACTGACTTTTGAAAAAAAAATTTTTTTAGCTTGTAACTGAAAGAATAAGAATCTTCTCATTCACAACTTTCTAATGCAAAGCAAAAATTTATAGTAACAAATTCGCTTTTTCTACAGCCATATTTGGGAAAGACAGCTCTACCTTGTCTATATGAGATCCAAAATCAGCTCTGAAGCTTAATCATGGAACCACAGAATCACTGAGGATGGAAATGACCTCCCACATCATCAAGTCCAAACTCTGACCAAACACCACTATGACAAGTAAACTACAGCACAAGCGCCACATCTAGTCATTTACTGAACACTTCCAAGGATGGCGACTCCACTTCTTTCCTGGGCAGCCCATTCCAATGCTTAACCACTCTTCCCATAACAAAATTCTTCCTGATGTCCAACCTAAACTTCCCTGGCACAGCTTAAGAGTATGTACTCTTGCGTCACTAGTTGCCTGGGAGAGGAGGCTGTCTCCTATCTAGCTACAACCTCTTTCCAGGTAGCCATAGACAGTGATAAGTCTCTCCAAGCCTCCTATTCTCCAGATAAAACAACCCCAGTTCCTTCAGCAGCTCGTCATTAGGCTTGTGCTCCAGACCCTTCACCCAGAACTGGACACATTACTCCAGGTGTGGCCTCAACAGTGTCTAGTAAAGAGGGACAATCTGTTCCCTAGATACAGTGTGGATTTTTCACATTTTTCAGCATCTAATAGACTCTATGAACTCTGAATTTTAAGTACTATTTCTGTGTTTCAATTTCCATTCTCACTTAATCAATGATTGAGACTTTCAAAAATAAACCTAAGTTTGAGACAGAGGAAGACCTCACAAATCTTCACGCAAAGCTATATTCTGCCTCAGCATAAATTCAAACTCTGGATAAGCATTTACTGGGTAATATCTGTAAATAATATTGTACTAATTTAAGATGCTACTAGCTTCATTTTTTTATTAATGGCTGCTGCAAGGTGGCTTCCAAACCTCTGCCAGTGGAAGGAAGGATAAGAGCACACTCTATTCCAGGCACTGGTGAATGTGTTTGGTGGTCAAATTTAAGACTTTACCAAAGATGATTAGGAAATCTGCACGAGATCACAAACATAAAGGCAACCACAGGCCGACAAATACTTTGAAGGCACAGCTGGATCTACACAATAATCTTTAGAAAAGACTACAGCTTCATAGACTTAAAAGCAGTTTAGGGCAGCTTTAGCTTGCAACAGCTCTCTCTGACCCATGTCTCACATTTAATCACTAATGCAAAGAGAATTTAAAAGCCTGGTAAGAATAAAATATTAACAAAACTTTTGTAAGTAAAACAGATTTTCTGTAGTGAGTATTTCCTTTAAGAACAAGTTTTCTCTCCTTTGTTGTGGTTTGGGTTTTTTGGGGGTTTTTTTTGTACCTGCTCACGTGATTGACAAGGCGTGTCTGTAAGAGCAGATCTCTTCCTGGCAGTAGATTATCACAGATCAGATGTTGATTAGACCGCACAGCTACTCCATGACAAACACAGAGAGAACACAAAACATCCAAAACCTGAAAGAAAAATCAGATTCTTTTAATCTTAAATATTTTTTTCATTATCATCGTTAATGACCTCAGGCAATTCAATGCTATATACTGTTACTAGAAGACATGTGATAATATCTAATTTATCCAACACAATACTTTAGAAAAATTCTGAAATTCTCCCAACAACATTAAACAACAACATTAAAACAGTCTTTCTGTTTTCCTTGAGAATTACTGCGTATCAATAATTTTGTCAAAAAAGAAGGTAACAGTCCCCTTTACTTCTTCAAACTGCTCATATGGATCTTAGGAAAAGTTTCATTCCTGACTATGAAAACAGAAACTTAAGCAGAAGAACTTGCTTATTTGTTCCAAAATGTTCACCTAAATATACCTGTCTCTTCTTTGCCTACCTTATGGTTTCTTCCATGCTTGTCCAAAAGACAGATGATTGATTTAATATGTCCTTCCTTAATGATGTTTAGAGCTTCTGGGCTTTCAACCAACACACAGTGTAAAACCTCCAGAATTCCTGGGGAGGAAAAATAAACCACAATCATTTTTCCAAAGTACATATAAAAACATAACTGTACGTAATGCCTCTTAATATGTTGCTCAGCAACACGGAATAATTTAAAAAATTTTTGTATATGATAAACAAACAGAAAAAAGCAGCTGTTATTGCTACCATTGCTATTGCTAATACTGCTATTTCTCTGTAATGGGGAAGTAAAACAAGCTTCTGTGTGCAGTGGATCAAGTGGGACCATTTACATCTGAGAGAGATAA
>VYZS01006512.1:17489-38860 GCA_013400695.1 Neodrepanis coruscans | reverse complement strand
AAAAAAAAAAAAAAAAGTGTGCTTCACCCCCCTATTTTGTGTTAGCATTCAATGCACTTGCTCATGTTTCATTGACGCAAATCCTTATGAAAGATAAATTTCAAAATAAACTGCCAAACTATATTCTGATTGTAAACAAATACTGCCAAAACCCAAGTACGTAACTGCATTTGCTAAATAAGGTAATTAATAATTATTGCTTGAGGCTAATAAATCATAGCATTCATAACTATGGAGTTTTTACTGGGTGACAGCAAGGCAGCACTCCTATGCACATTCGCTAAGCAAGCTACTTGTTATAGGCAAACCATACCCTGTAGAGATTCTACTTGTCAAAATGCAAAGATGAGGGATGCACTTCTTCCCCCCAGACTGTTTCTGCAGAATATATTTGTCCCATCTTTCCATCTGAGAGCCAGTGTCTCTGGTGCTTCTCAAACCCCACTTACCAAATGAGTCCTGTCTCTGAAATATTTATACATACTACATCACCTATAATTCACAGCTGTGTTAAGAGGTTGACAGTCTCTGGGACAGATGTGGTGTTCAAAGAGAGCAAATCATATATAGCACAATGACACCAGGCAAGCGGCAATTGAAGAACCGTGTGAGGCCAAGGTCCAGTTGCAACAACATTAATTATCTCTGTGTCAATGTTTTCATGCTCTAGTCTGGTGCAGTCTGTCATTTATTTCTTTTCTGGGATGATGAACTGTCTCTGGGCCCCAGTGATGTCTTGAGCCTGTGGTCTGACATTTCTATCACCTCTTTCCTGTTCATTTTCTTCTCAGCACCACATCCCAGAATGACTCCATCATAGGTTTGCATCGAGGAGCTGAGCATACAGGGTTTTCCTGCGAAGATGCTGGGCTGAGCTGGGGCAGGTTTTGAAGCTGCATGGCACAGGGGCAAGTGTTCAATCCAAGGCACCTGGGGCAGCAGGAGAGCCAAAGAAGGAGAACTGGGAAACAGGGAAACAGGGAAAGCCAGTGTGTCTGAGGAAGGGGACCCCATAATACTGCGAACAAACCAGGGGCAACAGCATTAGGTACTCTGCAACCACTACTGGAAGATGGGAAAGTATGGGTGAAGCTACAATGGCAGGATGTAGTTAAACTGCTTGCTGTCTGTTTTCTTTTTCTTTAATTGGTCTTCACAGGAAAATGATAAAAAATCTATTCAAAAATCCTTGTTTGCCATTCAGAAGTGCTAGAATCAGAATCTCTTGGTGGAAAAAAAAATGCCTGGAGCAGTTCTTCCCACTATTCATAACACCAAGCTGCTTCTGCTTTTGTCCTAGATCCTCCTGGGTATCTCCTGCTTCCAGTATGAATCATACCAAGATACGGCTATAAATCCCGGGGGTTCTGCTTTGCTGTCCTCAGTTCTCCTCATATCCACTACAGGGAATACACCTGTGCTGTGCTTGCTTTCTTCCCACATGCATTTTACAACACTAGTAGTACTTCTCACTGTCTTGTGTATTCTCTGCCTTTTTGATTACTTCTCCTCATCAGAGATATTGTCTGGTATTGTCTGAGGGGAGTGATGAAGAGGGAGTCCATCTCTATTCCTCACCCACGGTCTACCTGAGCTTTATCATCTTTCCTTCCCTGCACTTCCCAGATGCAGCTAGTTGTAGTGCCATGCTGGGATTTCTGACAGCTGGTTGCTATTGCACTGGATTTTGCTATTCCTGCCTCCTACCTTTACCCAACTATACTTTCACAAACCTATATTTGCCGGTTAAGACTTATTTGAAAGCCATTGCAATCTCTTGCCCCTCTGATCTCAATGTGTGGCAACTCTTCTTTCTCTAGCTCAAGTGCTCAGCCCGTGCCCTCCCCCTGCCCTTCCATCACTTGTACACTAAACCTACAGGCTTTTAACTCAATATTTTCTACCAATCTCTATGCTTTTTAGCCCATATATATAGTTTGCCAGAGATCCTGCTGGGCTTTCTTTTTTTGCTTTTGTGCTTTAGGACAAATTTGGGCTGGTATAGGGGCATAGACAAGGGTCTCAATATCACTGGGAGCATCTTTTTCCTGTTTCACCTTTTCTTTGATCTTTTTTCTCCTCTGCCTACTTCTCCTTCTACATTCGCACTTTCTTCTTCTTTCCCACCTTCCCTTTCATGTGTAGAAAATGAGTTAAAAAATGTCAAGCTGATGCTGGTCAAAGAACTTGTTCTCCCTTTCTTCCACTTTTCATTGCCTCAGCCCCCTCTCCTAGCGCACGTCTCCCAGACTGCACTGGGAAGAGATAGTTTTTCACAGAGAGTAGATACAAAGGATTTGGGCATGATTCTCCCCTGTTCATGCCCTCTGTCACCACCAGCAAAGGGTATATCGACTGCAGATTTTGTCAATGCCAGGCAGATGATCTGAAATGTGTGATCCCTGCCCTGTGGTGGAGATGCTGGTGCAGGGGAGGGCAAAGAAGCTATTCCTGAAGCAGATGCCTTTCAGGCAAAAGGTTATGTTTGAACCAGTTGTCAGCACTCCCAAGTGACTATGCTACTTGAATTTCTCATGAGAGGTTTTAAACACAATTCACAACATGAGAATGATTGACTGACTCATACAACTGCCAGATAGGACCTTCCTGTTTACACCTTGGGGACCCCATAATATGGCCACAGACAGCATATTATGTCTACCTGACATGAGGACGAAGCCATCCTGCAGAGTCACTTTTGTGGAAGCATTCAGGTAAGGCTGTGGGTTGACAAGCTCTGAGACCTCTTGTTGGTGAGAAAACACGCCTGCTGATACCTCATCACTTCAGTTCTCCAGTGGCCACACTCAGTTTTGGGAAGCTGATCTATTAGCAATACAATAACTCAATAAGACAAAAGAGGTTTTTTGTCCCCAGACAGAGCCACCCTCACTTTAGGAAGTTGAGCATTTGGGTTTTGGATATAAAAAGGAAGCTGCAGAGAAAACTACTTTTCTGCCAGAATCTTCCCTCACTACCAATCCCAGAACACAAGAGCTGAGAGACCCAGTCACAGAAAGATTCAACAGTGTGCTGGGCAAGCTGCAGAGAAGAACATCCAATTAAATACCTGCTTGCTGGGGAACCATACAGTGCCCATCAGCAGTGCAGCTGTCCACCAGACTCTCACTGTAACTTGACAATGAAAAAAAATTGAAATCTGTTTACTGGTATGGGCTTTGTTCCACCCGGGAGAATGAGTGTGCATTCCCCAGTTCACCTGGGCATTACCACATGTTTTGACTGGAGATACCTGAGTCAGCCCAGCTCCTCATGGAGGCTTCCTACCGCTCTTTTTTTTGGCAGCCCTCCAGTGATTGCTATTTCCCTTCACTACCACAAATCCACTCTCCCAATCTGACCCATATTCCCTTTGCCTAGACTCATTCCAGGAGGACTATAAATAAGCATAGCTTTGACTTGAGTTTTACGAATACTGAGGCCAGAGTTCCTGTTGGAAACATAATGTCCCCAGTGTACTTATCTCCTTCAGAGGTACTCAAAGATGAATGTGGACACTCATGTTTTAATTCAAAATAACTTTTATGGCCTGTTTCACTATCGGACCTTGCTCTGCTTATACCTATAGCTCAGGGTGTCAGGTAAATACATCAGAAGGTTTCCAGGCTTGAGGACAGAATACTGGGCAACACACATCTCAGTGCCACTGAACTTCATTGCTTTGGATCTGTAAGTTAATGAAGTCTGGAGGGATAGAGTGCTGTAAATCTTACCCCTATGAGAGAGGACGCTCTGAGCCCATCTACAGGAAGTCTGGGTCTCTCAATCCTTATTTACATTTCTCAGCAGTTCTTTGCACAGACACCACTTGTATATACACCGTTTCATTTCAGTGTTTTGATCCTGGATGACTTTAAGGAAATTTGGATGTCTGAAGTCTTAGTGTTTTGAGAAACACTGAGCGCAAGAAAAAGTCAAACGTAGTTGGCTCCTTTGACTTAATCCAAAAGCCACTGTCTTTTGGACAGACTCAAATCTACTCTGTGGTGGAAAAGTAGCCCATAAGGCTCAGCTCTCCTAAGTGAGTTTGAGAAGAACCCCTATGGTTAACTTGTGAGGAAGTAGTTTCCTTGTTGGTTACAATATATAGTCTATGACCTACCCTTACAAGTTACTATTGCCTCTTCATTTGCAGATGTTTTTTACCACTGTTGTTTACCACTGGCTAAAGAATCCAGTGATTTTTATCTTTATGTGAACCTGTATGTACATACATTCACACACACACACAAACATACACACACAAATCCTTTTTCCCTCTGTCCAGTGATACACTACAGCTACATTTTTAACAAACCACCTGTTCAAGTCAAAATGTCTTAGACATTCATTGCACAAATCCACAAGTTTCAAGATAAATGTGCAAAGAAGAGAAAATATTTGGAACTGTGACTGCTGAAGGGACGCTTTAACCATAAAATAGACACACACACACACACATCGACCCCAAGGATTGCTGCTCCCTCTTTACATTTGGGGTGAGTCCAAAACAAAATTCCATGTTGCCTCTGTGTTTAAATATTCTCATATCCTTAAGGCACAGCAGCATCCTTTTTTTTTTCCTCTGTAACTTGATCCATTTTAGAAAACCCATGGTGAAAGACTCTGCTTCAACTTAACGTGACTATTTATAACACAATTGTACATCAAATCAGAGTTAGAAGAGCCATTACTGTAAAACTAAGTAATGCTAGATGCTGTACACATGAAACTAACAGAAAAACACTATTGGGAGGAAATTATAGCAATACCAACCACATTTACCAACATATTTTTCAATGGAGCTGCTCTAATCATTTTAGAAAAGATGGGCTAGGACTACCTGGGAATACAATACAGGTGTGTGGGTGCTGTGCAGCATTGAAGCACGCTGGTGGAGAGCTAGTTTACCAGTAGAGCTTTTCTTGACAGGATCACCCATCTCCCCACTGCTCCCAAGCAAAGTAACAAATGAATCCACACTCGCACAGAGGGGTTTTGATGGCATCCCTGATCGAAAGTGAGTATGAAGGAGTTCTCCCCTGTGTGAGGAGGGGGCTGAAACACAGAGTCAAGGTATGACTCACCCAAACTCAGCCAGCAAGGCAGAGAGATGAGCAGAGCTGGAACAGTACTTTCTTGCCTCATTTCTCAGCATGGCTGCAGACAGACAGCATTGCCAGTGAACTGTGTATTCCGATGTATATTTACTTGCTTATTAGCTGGCTAACTCATTATGCCAAGAAAGTTAGCAGAAATGTGGAGCAAAGACATTTCTCCTCTCCCTGTCTTTCAGACCAGAGAAGAAACAACAGATCATACAACCTGCTGGGAACTTCCACCTCCTCCACCCTTCATAGGCTGGCAGCAGTTGAAGTTTTATTAATTTCTCAGTTGCATCTAGTCCTCAGATGAACGAGAAAAAAGAGCTAATCATTCTAGCCTGATACTAAAGCCAGCAACTTGGATGGCTGTGGCTATTACTACTTCCAGAGTGATATGCTGGGCTTGGGTCTTGCTAGGTGACCTTGCACTGAGCCATGAAGATATTTGAAGCAACCAGCTCTACCGTACACCATTGCTCATGTCCTCACAAACAAGGAGGTCTATAACATAGAGTTTCAACCTGAGGTTAAGCCAAATACAGGGGCACTGGAGTTAAGATAGGGCTTAACTTACCTGTGATATAGACAACACTGTTTTAAAGCTTGAAAATTTAATCCTCTCTGTTGCAACTTCCCTCTAGGGGCTCCAGGGGCTGCAGTATTTTCACATATGTCACTTCATGTCTTAAGTGTTGCACACTCACCCTGCGGGTTTTCAAAGCAGTTTCTCCATGCAGCTCCCTAGATGGCTGCCCCCGATGAAGGGTGAGGCACTTATCCTTTCTAAACCAACCCCAGCGTTCAAACTTCCCCAGGAAAATCAGTTGAGAGTTTTGAGCAGCAGCTACAGACTTCCCTATTAGCTATGTCAATCAGTAAAATTAGTGGAAAAATAGCATAATTTTTAGATAGACCAAATCATTCACAGATTACAGAGACAGAAGGAAACACTGCTGGTTTGATCTTCTGTTCTAATCAAAGCACATTGTGAGGAACAACCTCCAGTACTGATTTCTGAGAAGCCAATAATAAACCATTCATTGGTATTTCACATAGATCCACTGCCATATTCCATTAGGATGAACAAACCAGTATTCTGAAGGAACAATAGACATTTGGGACTGAATTTAAAGCTCTTCAGCAGCCCTTAGATTTGTAGGTAAACCACAACATCTGACTTGCGGGAACATTTCATGCCATGTGATACTGGCACTAAGGAATAGATGCCTCTGGTTTTTCCTGGTCTTTGGCATCAAGAATGAGAGAAACGGGTGTTACTTTTCCACCTAGCTTCAGGAGGGACTGGGGGAACCAGCAAGATCCAGATGAGAGGGAGAAGCCAGAGACCAGTCAGGGCAGCACCGATTCAGGAATTAATGGGGTGGATGGTGAAAGGAGGGGGTGGGAAATGGCCTGAGAGAGGGATGAAAGAGCGATGCTGGGGCAGCTTGAATTGTGGAAAGAGAAGCAAGGAGTGCTGGAAAGATGGTGGAGCAAGAAGACAACTGAAACCTGGGGAAAGCCAGAATGTAAGAAGGTACTGCATGCTGGGGCAGGGACTGGTAGCCGCTGTTTGGGCTGAAATGTGGTTCTGGGCCATGGGGGCCATGAAGGGAGGCTTGGGGTGAGAGGCTGGGTAGAGTCCCCAGGACCTGGCAGGTCTGCCCCTTCTTTCTACCCAGATGTGTAGCCTTATTAAATTATTAACAGAGCATGTCCAGACTATGATACAATGTTTGAAGAATGTAAACAACATCTCATGATCTGCTGTGGCTCTAAGACAATGGCACATGAGCCCTGGATAACATGTGACCACTTTTCCTTTTGTGTATTGGCTGTATTAAACCTAAACAATCCATGGAGTATATAAGTGGGTGAATTATCAATAAAGCTCTCTTTGGAGACTCCATTTTGTTCTTTGTACAGTGTTGTATATAGTCCGTCTTTCCGGGGTCCTCTGAAGCACCATGACTCTGAGGCCCTATCCTTTTTGTAGTGGCTGTGATTTCAGAGGGTCCAACATCCAACACTGCCAAATTGACCAGCTGTGTTTTAAAGGGCAAACGACACACTGCTGCATAGTTGTCCCTTATGCTTCTCCATCCCACCTTTTGGCACCCTCTCACTTGCTTCACATCCTGCCAGAATTCTCTTACAGTCCTGCCATTGCAAGTAAGCCGGTGGGGTTGAATATGAAGAGTCAAGGAGGGAGGAATAGGGTGAAATGTGCCTTCATGTGCTTGGTGACCCAGTTCAGCTGCCCTGAGCACATTTGGTCTTGGGGATGACATGGAGTTTGATCACCACAGCTGACAGGGAATGAGCTCATTCCCGCTCCAAACATCCTGTGCTAGGTGTCTCATGTTAAATACTCTTCTTTATTCCCCATGTACCCCTGAGCCCCTGAAAACAACATATTGATGGAAGATGTCTGAGAAAGAACATTTTATGGGAACCAATGTATGCTTTTCTTTCTGGAAAATGAGCATTGGCTGATGAAGAAATTACCAATAAAAATTTCTCATATGAGCATTTTTTCTCCCCCTTGTTTGTCTTAGTGGAGAATCACATTTCATTTTCAAACCACAGTTCTACATTTATCATCCCTGATTTAGCAAATTGCCTCTTGCGGAAGCAGTGTCTAATCTACCTTTATTTAAGATTTTACAGGATAATGTGTTTATTTTGTATTCAGAAAGGATCACAAAAAAAAGGGGCAAACATGCTGCAGTGAAGGTACCATAAATGATTTTAGGTTCAAAATATTCCTCCTCAAGTAACACTTTCAGAAAACATTGTATTGTCAGTAAGACTTGAATATAAAATCTTGGAGCAAGAGGAATTTTGTTGTCTCTCTCCTTTTTTGTTTTCTTTCTTAACAGGGATCAGAATCAACCTTTTAATAAGCCCATCTTTGTGGGGTTAGAAGAAGGTGAAGATACCTCTATAATCAGAGTTGGCTCAAGGCTTAGCAGCAGGGTAGGTAAAATTTAATTTTTCAGCCCAAGGATTTTCACTTCACTTTTGGGCAGGCAAAATTCAGCTGTGTGGCAGCAGCAGAGTGTGTCACTCCCTGGATGTGCTTCTTTTCTATCTCTTTGATACGACACAGCTTGTGAGGGAAAGACTGGATAGTCGGTGCATTGCTGTTGCAACTACAGCCATCCCCACTTCTTCTAGCCCAGGCAAATCAGGCTGCTGGTTGCTCCTGGCAGGCTCCCCCCTTTAACAGCCAGCAACTTTGCCCATGCTTGAAACCAGCCCTGTCTGTAATAAGGCAGATTGCAAAGCTGAACCTGGAATCATTATTTATAGCAGCAAATGTAGCCTCCCACTTAAATGAAAAGATGCAGATAATTGGGATGTCTTGTATAAAACAAATTTTTCTGCCCTATAAACTGTAGCCAGTACACATGATGCAATCTCACTGTACCAGGGTGGAAAGGGGAGTGTTGGGAAGGGGAGTGGCTTGCCCCAAGTAGGAGAGGACTTTGGCCCTTAACTCACACAGCTAAACTTCATGGGATCATGACATTCAGACATATGCTCCCTTCCCATTTGAGCTCCATGGGAATACTATTAAGCTGATGATTGCTAGTCAAATCAATAAGAAAGTAAGAAGGCATCAGCAAAATCATTAATAATTTCTCTCAACTATAATATAGTTTCTTTGAATGCAGCTGTTGCTGGAGCCTACAGCCAGAATTAATGATATGGAAAATCTGAAGGAAAATAAACAGTATATCCATGAGCTAGCAGGGTGTGAACAAATAGTAAACAAAAATGAAAATGTCAAAGGGGTTAAATCTTTAATAAACTACTGCTCCAATATTATTTGATAAGCTTTCCTTCAGATGTTATACAAACTTTCACCCTTGTTTTCAGAGCCAGCCTGGTCTTTTTCAAGCTAAACACATTTCACAAGACAAAATTGTAGAAGAACTGAAATGAGTCTTTAAAAGAGCAACAGATTGTAACCTCATTCTTACATTTTAAAAACAATAACATGAATGCATAATTACACATTCCTCATAGCCAGGATTCTTAATTTTCCTAGGAACACAGCCCATCCTGTGTTCAGCACAGAGCTCACTGATGCTAAGTACTTTTTGCTGTTTGTAAAGCGAATTGAGCAGGTACATTTTGCAATTGTTAATATCAAGGGTAATAATATACACACACATATGTATCCACCCACATTAGCACAGAGAGGTTAATACCAATCTAAAAATATTTTGTATGGCAGAAAGAATACGAAAACATTGTCAGCAGAGTTGTTTTAAGACAGTATGAGTTAATGGGAGGCCTGTGGTCTTAGGCACACAACTACAGGAGCTAATATGTGTTCATCTGTACGTCTGTCCATCCTGGACAAACATTGTACTTGACCTCTTTTAAAGTACTTTATCAAGTGTTTTGCAATGAAAAAGGCCACAATCCCTTGTTGTGGGGTGAAACTAAAACTGGTCTTTTTTCCCCGGGCGAGCAGGGGCGGGACCGCCTGTTCCCGGGGTCCCGGTAGCGGGGGAGGCGGGGCTGCCTTGTCCCTCGGGCCATGACGGGTGGGGACAGGGCTGGTCCCCAGCATGGCCGCATTCCTTGCCTGCAGCGTGGGTTTGGTGGCCCCCTCCCCCCACCATATTCACGCCGGGTGGCATGGCCGTCCGTGTTTGGAGCTTGGTGCTGCCAGCGGCTGTGCAGGTTCCAGCATGCAGCCGGGTCGGCACAGGTCAGGGTGGCCCGGAGGAAGTACCAGAACTCCCCGGGATGCCATGCGGGGCCGCGGGGGGCCGGTGCACTTCTGGCCTGCCCCAGCACTTCCGTGTGCACGTGGGGCCTTACCGGGGGCGGATCCCGAGTGCTGATCATCCAGTCAGAGGAGGGCCGGCCCCCTGGGGGCCATCTGCGCATGCACAAAGCAGGATCCCCTATAAAAGGGGGAGAATGGACGCTATTTTCCTCTTTCGTCTCTGGACTTGGCTGCAGTAACATCGCTCCTTGTCTTCACGCTGAGACTTAACCCCATGTGTGGACAAGACAGTGATTCAGCGGCAGCAGCCCGGTGTGGTATTTCCTGGGAGGTGGACTGCTTCTTTTGGGATCACGTTTTCTCGTGATTTTTCCGGGGGTGGACTGCTTCTTGGGGGGGGGTTGCGTTTTTCTTGTGGCATTTTCCTGGGCGGGCGGATTAGCGATTTTCCGCGGCCATAGACCGGTTTTAAAGGCCACATCTTTCCATCAGCACTGAAATTCCTTCCCAGGATCGGGAAGGAAGCGGGGAGGGGGGCTCGTGGTTTCTAACTGTCTGAGTGTTTTTCTTCAGAAAGCCGAGCGGAGGCTTGTGCTGCTGTAGGTCCTCAGGTCGGTCGCAAGCGTTGTCTAATTATCCCAGCATCTCTTCCGGAGCCCCCAACAGAGAGACCAGCACTATTCCAGAGCGTTCCCATCCCAACACGGGCTCTGGGAAAGCTTAATTTGTCTGGTTTTGCACTTTATTGTCGGTTTTCTGTGTGTGTGAAATAAACTGTGTTACTTGGGGGTTTTCTTTTTGGGTGTGTGTGGCTTCTCTCGGACATCTCTTGTCAGTACCATGCTTTTAGTGGTAAAACCATGACATCCCTATACGTCTTAAATAAAGTAACCAGCAATCCAAATGAAACAGGCACATTTATGAAGTCAAGGACGGATGAGTTTTCTTAGGCCTGATTTCATGTCACAGGTACATTTTTGTTACTTTTAGACTTGCCAAGAGTGTCTCAAAATGCAGAATTCTAATCCCCCATGACACAGAGACAATCAGTCACTGATGAAGGGGAAATGCTGAATTCCCAGTATCCAGCCTTCTCTAAGAAAGCCGGTCAGCTGTGTAATGCAAACTAACCTGTTCCAAGCACAAGCTTTTTTGTTTCTTGCCCTGGTTCACGTATATACACACATCCAGTGGGAGAGAGAGAGAAAAAAAGAGAGGGAGTGGAAGACAGAGGCCACATCTACACGTATCATTAACTGTTGGAAGAAAATAGCTTATACATGCAGCTTGAGTTGGAGAAAGCTGGGACTACCCTTCCAATTCCCTTGGTGAACTGCAAATGAGATTGGTCCAGAACAATAATAAATAAATTACTGCACAGAAGACAAAAATCAGGGCATGTTTTTAACCGTCTGGTGAGGGAAGAATAGCTATGGATTCTGACTGGGAGAAGCAGATGGTGGTGAATTACGAGAACAGGGCACTGCTGCTGCTGCAGCCGCTGCTGCAACTGCCACAGCTCAGCTCTTTTCCATCTGACAGAAGGGCCCCTGGGCAGCCAGAGATGAGTCAGACTCATGTGTGTGTGTACAGTCATCTCTGAAGAACCCCAGTTTTTCTCTTTCATTTGTGTGACACTGCTTCAGGGTTTGAAATAAGTCGTGCAGCCCCTACATCCTAAGAGCACCCTTTCCCCTTGCACTCTGTCTTTCCCAGTGGTTCCCCAGAAGTCCTGTGCTAACACCAAGATGCAGAGAAGCAGCCATTGAGGACACTAATATTGAAGACACCGTGCTTGTACTTTTTAGAAAGACCTGCAGTCTCCACCTGCAAACCAAAGGATGTGCAGCAGCCATATTGCAAAGTATCAGGATTTGGCTAACAAACCTAAACCTACAGATTACCCATTAGCGCTGGTGAACAGTCCCCATTGGCTCTGGGAGACACCCCAGCTCCTGACCAACACTAGCCCAAACTCCAGCAAGACAGTGGAAGCAGAAAGACAGTATTTTGAACTGGAGACTGGCCAAAGCACATATCTAGTGTTTCCCACCATGTGAAAAACTCTTGCCTGCTTGTAAAAGAGAAACTATGCCAGAACTGGCTCTCTGGATTGCATTTTTTTTTTTATGGAGGACTTAGCTGTTGGATTGAAGATGGTGAGACGTTTCCTATCCTCAAATGACTATTTTAAGCTCCACAGAGAGCAGTTACTGAACAAGCTCTGTAAATACAGAAGAGCAGTACAAAATTCATTTCACCTTCTTAGCTGATGGCTTCTCCTCCTGGAAAAGAGATTCCTGAAGAATGAAATTGACGGTGTTGTCTCTGACACCAAGCCTGACATGAGTTTCCCTGCAGCAGCCTGCTCCCTCCAGCATGAGGGAGGAGAAGGGGCACCTCTCTGGTGAACTGGTCTGACCTCAGGTAAAGGACTGCAGGCTGAGGACTGTGGTAGAAGAGGCAAGATGAGCTGGGTAAGAAATTATTGCTTTCTGTGTTTCAATGCCTTCTGGGAAAAAATTAGGGATACTTAGCTGCTGTCATACAAACATTTTATGCAAATCTTATCTTTGCCTTGTGCATACTGGTACATAATTTGCATCTTATTATCAACTTTGGGTCTATTGTTTCATTCTAAACAGAATTCCTGATGCTGAAAGGTTTCAGATTGACAGCCTTGGTGAATAAAGTCATCTCATCATCTCTCTATTAAGGGAGTAGGAGAACATCTTCTCACACAGGGCTCTGATATTTTTCCCCAACAAGGGCCAGCACTGAGCATGCCAGCTCTTGGCCTCTTCTGAGCCTGCCAGCTGATGTGGAGCAGGACTGTCGATGTGGAATCCCTGTGAATTTTCCCCAAAGACAACCCAAAGTCATCTAAGAAGCAACAACTACTCTATCGGGTCAGATTCACATTTGTGCTACACACACAAAGGGTTCCAGTACCTAGCTGGGTCTGAAGTCACATCTGAGGATCATGACAGTGTTTACACAGTGGGATCTTCATACCCAAAATGAAAGCCTTTACCCTCTTGCCCTTGAGGAATGGCAGCATTTGCTTCCTCTGGCACATGCACAAATACTGTGAGATGGATGCAACCCTGTCTCCCCCAGCAACAACATGCTTAGTCCTTTTCCTGACCATAGTAGGGTGTCTTGCTTCCTGTTGCAAAGCAGAAAGATTTATTTAGAACTAAAGTGTCTCAAGCCCACTGGAGTCAGTAACATGCTGGTTTGACTTCAGTTTACCCTAGTTGAGAATTTGGCTCAGATACACCACACAAGCAGGAAACTTTTGGGAAGTCCCACATAGAAATCAATGACAACCAGCAATCATGGTCTTCAAGTTCTGCAACACTTGGATCTTACCAGTTACCTCCTCTGTCTCTGGAAAGATACTTTTCTTGAGGGAGGGCACAGGGCCCTTCCTAATGCTGGTAAAGAATAGGGAACTATTCATGGTAGCTGCAGGAAGAAATGGGGACTAAATCAATTTTGTAACACAAGGCTGCTTCAATCAAGCCAAAAGGATGAGGACAAATTAATGTTAACCAGATTCTTAGGCTTCAGCAGTTACAGCACTGAGCAATACAAGTCTGTCCATTTGACTTTGGGATGGATGGCTGTTCTAGCTGTGTTTGTCCTGTCGATAAAGTATTCAGGCCCAGTAACAGCTGCTTCTGTAAGACTGACAGATTAAGACAAATAATGCAGACTTAGTGCTCTTTACATAGATTGCATGGGCTGACCGTGCTGCAATATGCACACACACAAATCTTCTCATCTGGTTACCTCATTGAACACGGCTGCTCCTCTGTGAGGACAGGAGCTGAGTGATACCTCATCCAAATTTGAACATGACATGCCGAGTCAGAGGCAGAAATTGCTGACTGAGAGCTCTGGGCCTGCCTTGGTAGGGAAGTAGACCCTGTCAGAAAAATGCAGCCTTAAAGAAGGACACGTGGCAGCCTTGCTGATTAGGACCCTTGGCTTTGTGGAGGAGGGGGCATAGCTTTCCTATCATTAAGACATCCCTCATTATTTCTATGCTTGTTCTTTGCCAGCATCCCCTTAATATTTCTTTCTCTCCTTCTCCGCACAGTCAATTTTGGGTTAAGAAAGCAGGACTATGCATTGTGCAAATAGAGCTTGTTTTCTTTTGAAGCATGTGGGAAGGCTTTGAAAACCCAACTGTAGCCATTCCAAATAATCTCAACTTTCTGCTCTATTTCTCTGGTTAACCTTGCTGACTCAAAACAACAAAAAGCATAGCCTGAAGGAAATAGTGCTCACTGCTTTCTCAACTTTCCAGTGGCATTTTCCCAGAGACATTTTGTTTTTGTTAAGATCTTTGAAGTCCGTTCCTCTCCTTCTGTGAGTATTCCCATTGAGACCAAGCAACTTCCCAGCCTGCTTTCCTCCATGGGGTAGGAAGCATGACTGCCTTTCCCAGGTCATAACAAGAAGGAAGAGTCAGTGAGGGGGCTGCTGAGATGCCAACAGTAAACAAGTCAACATAGAGATGTGTTTTATTTTCTTCCAAGAGGGTAGTAGGAGTGAGATTTTCCCTCGCACACATGTCCCAGTTAGAGAGTGAAGACGTGATCTATTAGGATATCACTGCCATCTAATAAGACTGAGCAAGTCTCTCTTTCATATTGCTTTGCAATCAGCTCAAGAGGTCACTCTTGACTTAAGCAAATTTTCTTCCCCCATTCAGACTTGTTTCCCCTCATCCCCAGCTGCATTTGCAAAATGATTGTCTGGAGATGGAAGCAACAGAAACTTCACATCAAGGCACTCTTCTGCCAAGCTTTGCTAAGATATCTGCCCGAAAAAAGATGATGAAATGTGCCAACAAGAGCACTTCCTTGTTCCATTTCTGCTGCTGTACTTCTGGACTAGAGTCCATCTCCTCCCTCATCTGAGCCCAAAAGACTGTGGTTTCCTTGCCAGCATTAAACACTTTTCTCAGGATGGCTTTCCACATGCTGGTTAGTGGCATGACAGACAACCGACTGCAGATAATGTTTCTGGTAAGGTACAAAGCCTGAGTGTGAAGAACATAGCGGAGAAGAGCATTTGTCCCGCTATGAAGTATCTACTACACCACCACACCATACATCAGGCTCAAAACAGGAAAGACCCACAGCTGGGAGATGCCTTTGCCAGAAAAACCTGTCTCATAGGCAGAGCTCTCATCCTGGCCAAGTCAGCAGAAACACCACCTACCCACCCACAAGAATCCAATATCACTACCCTCGGCTTCTGTCTCATCTCTAAGAAAATTTCTTGGGGTTCAGGAGAAGATGAAGAAAAAGATGTGTTCTGCTTCCTTAAGCACCAGACCTTCCATCATAGATATGGTGTGTAAAGGGAGGGACAAAAAACTATATAATGGGGCCTCTTGAATATAATTGAAGAACTGGACTAATTTGACTTTTCTTTATGACAGTCCAGAGATGGGCACTAGACTTACCCACAACAGATAAAGATGAGTAACTACATAATGAGGTTAAAATATTCATTAAGCTAATTGCATGTTAATTAAGTAAATGATGCTATTAGAGATCCATTGAGCTCCATCTGTGTGTGCAAACAGGAGTGAGAATAATTACACCAGAAAGCAGGAGGAAAGACAGTGACAGCACACAGGAACCAGGAGTATGGGATCAGCTCTAGGTCCCGTGGGAGCTGCTAACTGTGAAAATGAGAGTGGTCTCATGAGAAGAGGGGGGACTCTATTTGCTGTTGTAGCAATCATGTTGTGAATGGGCATATTATTTCTCCACACTCCATTTCAGACAGGTAAAACAGGAACAATAGTCTTGTCTGAAGTGAGAAAATTCATGAGACAACTCAGAAAAGGGTCTAGCAAAATTCACCATCACTATTGTGTCTGTTGATCTTATCAGAATTTCTGGCAGGGGCAGAGATCCATCACCCCAGAAAGGACTCAAGCCAACAGACCATAAGGCACAGGAAAGGTCAGTTATTGAAAATGGCTAACAAGAAGGCTAAAAATAAGGAGGCACAAATTACTCATCCATTTAGACTTCCTCTGTCAGCACCATGGAGGACAGTTTTTAATAAATACTTCTTCTAAAAAACGAGAAAAAATTCCATCTGACATAATTATGGCCAGTGTTCTGTAAGGCAGAATAGGGAAAATGCCTACATATTTCATGTTAAAATTCATTAATAATGAAAGGCAAGGATTAAATTATATAACTGTCACCTCTAAGTTAAATAATATTTACAGCAGAAGGAAAGGGAGATGGGACAACTCCATAACCAACAGGTTTATTTCAGTAAATGAATAATCTAGGCAAATAATACAGCAGCTTTTTAAGGGGGAGAAGTTTTGATGAGAAGATTGGGTTAGAAAGGACTCATACTGCATTTGGAGATTTGAAGGACCAGGAGAATAATTCATAATCAATCATTCATTCAATTATTTTGTCCTTTCTTTCAGGCCATTAATGTGCAGATTGTTCTTTTCACAAATGCGCTTAAGAGTTTGAAGTTACTGGAATAAATCTGGTCCATTGTTTCCCTGGAGTGGCCAGTTTCTTAAAAGGAGTCACTGCACAAAACACGAAGGAAACAGGTTTGAATGGGGAGGTCATCTACTGGTGGGTTTCTGATCTCACATTAGTTTCTCAAGTATTTTTTGCTATGAATCTAAATTTAATATTTCCTTATTCTCCTGCAGTAATTGCTTAAAATTTCTTCTTCCCTGGCTAGACCTGCCTGCTCACTCCACTTATCCTGCATGGGTACAAAGCAGAGGGCAAAACTGGAGCAAACATGAATAAAGCAGATTCATTAAAAATTTCAGACTATTGTTAAAGAAAAATTGGTTTATTGTGTTAGCTTGTTCCCAGTGAAGCTGGCATTGTTCGAAACTACCCTTCTGATGTGTGGGAAGAACTGCTTGTCATTTATATTTTTGCAGTGAAACCTGACAGATGACACTTTATCCAGAGGCTGATTATTGTTTTGGGTGAAACAAAAATATTGTTGTGGGTTCTGCTAAGTGCCCAAACATATATGCTCTGCTCCACAGACCCAGAGACTCTCAGACACACTGCTGCCCATGAAAGACACCCAGGAAAACAGCACAGCCCCACGACACAGGCTCCCAGATAAAACAAACTGGAAAAGGTAACTAGATTTCTCTGAGTGGCTAGAGCTGCTGGCAAGAGCTCAGTGTGAATCTTCGGATGCTGAGCCCTGGGTAACAGCAGAGCCCTGGTGCCCAGAAACCATCCCTGTGACTGACTCAGCAGGAAGTCTTAATCCTGATTATTTTATGGCTCTTAGATGCCTGTGCCTAATGATTTTTGTCTGGGTTGCCTGTGCATTTCCAGGTAGATAAATGTCTGTGTAGTGAAAACAGAACCCCTGTTTGGCACTGAGATGCCTGCCAACCTAGGGATCTCAACAGGCAGTCTCAGGGCTTCTACTCAGTTCAGTCTCCACATCTAGGGAAAACTGTTTTGCGGCAGAAGGGACAGACAGCAAAGGAAACACAAATACACATTGCTTCTGCTGTGCTAGTAGGAATGAGCAAAGAACACCCGTCTCGAAGGATGTTAATTAATTCTGCATCACATTCTCTTCACTTAAAGAAAAAATATAAATAATAAAAACTGCTGAAAGTATTTCCTGTAGGCTTGAAATGCAAGTGAATTTTAGGGGGTTATGAACAAAATGGAGAATGAGCAAGAACGAATGAGAGCAGGGGTATCTCTGAGCAGGAAAGACTGTTACTTTATCTGAAGTGCTTTACGGGGTAGATGACCTAATAAGTCACTTCCATCTCTAATTTGTCTGCTTCACCTATCCTTAGTTTATTATTAAAGAATCACTTAGGCAAATTCAATTTACTATTTAACATTTTCCTTCCTGTGTCTCCCTGCCTTATTGGCTCTTCATCCCATTTCAAAACTCAGCTGACATCTCTTAATTTTCTGTCTCCCATTTCTTTGTCCTTAGATTATTAACTCAGTAATTCTGTAGCTTAATCCACTGAAATGTTTTGGGGTTTCACTTTCTTGCTAAGGACACACAAAATGAAGATACAGTGTACAGCATTAGCAAAGCCCAGATGCTGGCTGAAGTTGTATGCTGCAAGAGACTAGACTGGTGGTCTGGCAGCATTAGCGACTCCACTTCAATGCTGCATTAAGTCAGGAATGAAAATTAGGTTTTCCCTTCCATTGTTTGTGTTCACTGGCTAGGTACAACATATGGGGCTGAGTTTAGCCGAGTGCATTTGTGAGCTGTGATGTGGGCCAGAGGAGAGGGAAGAGCTGTGCTTGATTAGTTCAGGGCTGGAATAGCAAAAGGTGAATGGATTGCATGATGTACAGCAGTGATGCACAATGGTGCACAGACTCAGCCAAGAATTACTGCTCTTCTGGGCTTCAAGAAGGAAATTTTAGCTGTTTACCACCTTGGGTTCTATCCTCCTGGTTTTTCTGCAAATAGTCTTTTGGGTTTTAGCTCTCTCTGGCTTATGCTACCCTCCCTTCCCACATACATGCTAATGCAATTGTATGTAAGTTTGCTCAAGCTGAAAACCGATGTTCTAGAATGGTTCAGGAGCAAGTCCCAGCTAAGTGCATAATTATATAGTGCTCAAAGTAATTTTTCTTTTCCTCTGAAAATGTGCATTGGCTCAGATTTTTCTATCTGCAGATTGTAAACTTGTAATTAGCAGTAAATTACTCGCACAAGTGACAAATTTTGTGCTTTCAAGTAAACAGACAAAATACAGCTCACAGTTTGCCTTGTGGTGCCACAGACACCTGGCTTTTCTTACTTCCATCTATCCCACTTGTAAGAGGGATAGATGGATCAGAAAATGTTTCTTCAAGGAGCACGGATGATGTTATAGTTTATTGAGAAAGCTATAAAAGGCAACTGCTGAGCTAGTGCTGGACAGTCCCTGAGGATTTTATGATTTGGCTGGGTGTGAGCAGGGGAGCATATGGCAGAGGCATCTTGGGAGCAGGGGGTCTCCCTGCAGTCATGTCCCCAGAATGCCTACCCAGAACATCTGAGAACATCAATAAACCCTTGGTGTAAGAACAGCAGCTTCCCTTCTCAAGCAAGGGGAAGCAATATGAAATAACACGTGGTCTGGGATGCTGCTGCAGAGCACTGGAGGAAGACAAAAATGCTGAGTTATTGTGGAGCAAGGGCCAGGCTAAGCACTGAGGGTGGAACAAACTTAAACTCCAGTCTGGTCTCAGCCAATGCTGTGTGATGAGGCAGCTACAATATGATTTGTGAATCATAGTTATTCGTGGTTGCTGGGAGGATAGCCCGAGAGAGTGGGTGGGCTTCAGAGCAAAGAAGCCAGTCATTTTCCAGTTTTAAGAGCCATCAGCTGAGAAATGGCTCCTGGAAGAAACTCCAGAGATGGGTGTAGCTGGGTGGAAGATCATCTATCCTGACTAGACATCTGTCTGAGACTCAGAGAATGGCAACAGGCCTATTCATCTGGTTAATGAGCAATATGTTTTCAAGGATCTGACCTGATGGTCATCAGTGTCTCTACCACATAGCAAGAAGGGGTCTCAGAAAAAATTGCCACAGCAATTATCAGAGAGGTAGAGATGACAACAGAAAAGAAATTACTTCTCAGGTCAAAAGGTAGATGTTTGGCAATGTGTAAATGCAAAGGAAGGATTACTGGAGCATGCAGTTAGGAGCAAAATTCAAATGTGAAAAGGTGCTGCATGAGGGATGTTGGTTAGGTCTAGAGTAACTTTCAAGAACCAGTGTGTACAGCACCAAGGTAAATCCTGTTCCCTGAGCTGGAACACTACCACGGATGCTACTGTGACAAGAGTAGGCATAAGCAAAAGTAAAAATCATATCCATGTTTCAGCTTCACTGGAAATTTAAGGAGGAAACCACATAATCTACTCCACAAGCAGGAGAGAGAAAAAAAAAGAGGAAAGGAATGGCATTAAGAATGGAATTTAAAAGCAAGCAAACAAACAAAAATCACAAGGGGAGATTACAAGAAAAAAATTTAAACCAGAGGTTGCAGTTGGCCTGGGATCATATTTTGGTTATTATTTACTAATACGTACGGGATGTTTGCAGGGAAAAGATAGGATAAAACAATTAATCTACAGCATCCATCCAAAAAGAGGCAATTCTTTCCTAAGCATGATATCATTTAAATACATTAGAAACAGTTTAGAGCTGATCACAGAAATATTTCATATAGAACTCACATTTTTAAAGATGGACTGAAATTTTCCAATATATATATATAAATCTATACATTTAGAAACACCGTTTAATTCCTTGAATAATAGTACTTTGCACTTTTGTAGCAATTTCCTTCTGAAAGACTCAAAGAACTTTAAAGAAATGAATGAATTCAGCTTCTCCAACCTACTTTGAGGGAGATAACTACTTTTGCCTTATTATACAAAGAGAAAGGAGGAGAAACAGAAAGACAGAAGAGTTAAGCAATTTGACAAAAGTCTTACAGTATATCTGCTAGTCTGAATGAAATTAAGAAAGCAGTTGCAAAGTTGCTACAGAAAGTATGCAGCCTGGCTGATATCAGCTCTGAGGAGAATCAAGGGGCAGCAGATGTTGCCGCAGCCCTCTGCAACAGGTGTTTGGGAAAGCAGAGCAGAGAGTGTTGGTTACCTGTGATGAAAACAAGACTGGAATGACAAAATATCTGAAAGTTGCAGATATAATAGGGACTCTGGAAGGGCATTTGCAAAACCACTTGAATCTATTAGCACTCTTTGAGTGTGTCAGCAAATGTGGGACAAATGAAAATTGTCTGACTGTTTTCACTTGGATTTTCAAAGCATTCTCAACAGCATCCAAACAAGAGAGTAAGCAATCATGCCATGGCAAGCAAACAGGCTGGCTAAGAATCTGAAAAAATAAATATGTAATTTAGTATCAAGTCTGCCATTTCCAAGAAAAATATTAGTAGCAGCATGCCTGTTGTGGTTTTACCACAAATTTAGCGATTTTTGACAAGAGATGTCTGAGAGAAGCCACAAACACACCCCAAAAGGAAGAAAACACACAAATATCACAGTTTATTTCATGCACACACAAAACCTGACAAATAAAGTGCAACAAAACAGACAAATTAAGCTTCCCAGGGCCCGTGTTGGGATGAGGGCGCTCTGGAAATAGTGCTGGTCTCTCTCTGAGGCTCCCGGAGAGACGCCAGGGTAATTAGAGGAAGCCTGCGCCCAGCAGCGCGAGCTTCCGCTTGGCTTTTTCTGAAGATAAACACTCAAGACAGTTAGAAACTGCGAGCCCTCCCCCCTCCCCTTCCCGATAGCCCCCAGGAAGGGATTTAGTGCTGATGTGGTCTTTGAACCCGAGCAATAGTCGCCGATAATAGCCAGACCACCCGCCCTGGGGAAAAGAGAAAAAAAACCACAAGGGAAAAAACACACACACCCCCCCCACCCCGAGGAGGAAATCCGCCTCCCAGGAATTCA
>VYZS01006511.1:29537-43605 GCA_013400695.1 Neodrepanis coruscans | reverse complement strand
TGTTGGCAAGTTCTTTGTGGCCCAGCCTTTCCTCCTGAAGTGCTTTGTCATTTGTTTGCAATGTGCTTGCAGGCAGGGAAGAACACTTGAAAGGTGCAATTTGTTTTTGCTTCTGTAATTGTGAACTGTAAAACCAGGATTCCTCTCTGACATGGGGTCCAGCTGAAACCAAACAAGCCTGTTGACTTCAGTGGGCTTAGGATCTGGCCAGACAGACTGANTATGAAGCTACATGAAGTTAGTTAGAAATGTCAGTTAGAAATGTCTTCTGATAGTCTAGGCAGAAATTAAATTTTCATTTGCACCTCTGGCACTATTCTAAATTCATCCCTGTCTTTGTTGTCACTGTTCTTTCAGAAATAACTGGTCATTGCACCCTGCTTTATTTTCTCCCTGCTAACTTACACAGACAAGGTTATTTTAATCTTTTCCCTATGCCAATCCCTCCACTTCCCAAATGGCCTCATTATTTTTTCTGAACTGCTTTAAGTTTTTCAGCATTTCAAAATTAAAGTTTTTCTTACTTCCAGAGAAATGTTGCTTAATTTTAGGAAAAAGTAATTCAGTTTCTTTTCTTCGTTAGGGATATTGGGCAATGTTTACATTATTTTGCACACACATGCATACACACATACTTGCAAATATTGTCTATTATTCATAAATAGGAAAGAAGTTAAATTAATGTTGAAGTTCAGAAATATTTGCCATCAGAAAAATACTACTCACTATGGAAAACAAGAAATTGTAATTTATAATTTTCCACTTCTATACATATGTATCTTTTTAATGACAACCAAATGTAAGATTAAAACTGAAAGATAGCTGAAAGATCACTACTGGTAACAATATTAAAAATACATGAAATAAAATTTGCTGTGAATTAGGATTTTCACTGAGGCACCTGTCTTCTTCACGCTACCTCCGATATGTCTAATGTCAGTGTAATCCATTTTCTTCTATATCATCCTTATCAGTACTACATAAGAAGCCAACTAAACAACAAACACATAACTCACATATGCTGAAAACACAATTAAACAGCATTTCTTTTCCAGGATTAATCACACTTATATATTAGAAAATAATAAGGATGAATTCGAGAACATCAAATACCTTTGAACCAAAAGTGATCGAACATTTCACTGCCTTCAGACTACAGTTACAAACCTTTTATTAGCATCTTCTGTATGTCCATGTAAGCATACTCTTTCTTGCAGCATCCATAATTTATTCTCACAGTAAACCACCACCACAGCTGATGAAACTATCTCTCCGGTACAGAAAGGACCCTCTAACCAGCCATTAATATTTAGCCATTTAAAAGCTTCTGTCACCTAGGCTTACTTACAGGATTTACACTGCTGCGTCCTATTGTATTTCACTAGCACTCCAAAATAACTCTACCTGGTGAGAGGCAGATTATTTCAGTGCTTTGCCTATGCATAAAGCTAACCACATGCCACGGCAACACCTAGAAGAGGGTGGGGGAAGTTTTCGACAGAGAGGCGTGACTAGAAAATATAGCAATCAGCTCAGTTACACGTCAGGATTGACTTGTTTATTTTTCAAGTTGTGCTCGGTCGGAAATCAAAGGTGTCTGAGCCTAAGATACGACAGATTTCTGTGGAAAAGCCAAATAAATGAGCATTATAAAAGCTGATGTAATGAGTAGGCACAGTTTGGGTTTTTTTCCTTCTTAAATTAAGAAATCGTTTCAGTGCTCAGATCCTACAGCAAAACCTAGATGTTCATGTGTGCATTGGCTACCTTATTGTGCACCAGGATAAAGAATCCTTGAAATATGATTCTCAGTTAAACAAGTGCCCCTTTATTCTGCGGGGAAGGCTGTAGCCAAGTGTTGGTGTGTTCCCAGAACGAGAGTCATTATTGTGTCACTGGGAAGAGAAAGGAGCAGATTACATGTACGCAGCAGTGTTGAAACTGCCAAATTTTTTTCTGTGCTGTGTTGTTATGTAGAAGAATTGTTACCAGTGAACATCCACAAAGCTAACCTCACAGCCCCTATTCAAACCTCTCCTTAATCTCCTGCTTTGATACAAACACTTCACAATGGCAAGGTGCTGTGTTACAAAACCTACATATCAGACTAATTATAATTTCTTTAGAAGTTTGCATTCCCTGTCATTGTTTATTACAGCTGTTCCTTGTATCATGCCACCTGGAAGCCTCAGGCATGGACCAGAATACCAGCCTGAGATTCACAGAGTGAAAATCATCTCTTTGACCAACTATTGCACCTTCATGCTTCAGATTTCACAATACTGCACAATGCACCTCTACGTATGTTGGCAGCCCCAAGCATTACCCTAAGACGCACACAAAAAATAGTAAGACTTTGTTCAGATGTTGCAGATATACAAACATATAGAACAAAAGTTAGGAGAGAACAATCAGCCTAACTAGCCCAATCATGTTTTCCCTCCAACCCTGTTCCCTATGAACAGCAGAGGGAATAGCAAAGGAGAAAGATGCTCTTCAAACAGCAGGTCCAGAGCTGTATATAAGTCTATCTTTGGTCCAGATCCAGCTGAAACCAAAGAACTAATGAAGCACAGGAGACCAAAGTGCTTAGAGCTGCCCTGTTTGCCTTGCCATAGCTAAAGCTGCAGGTCTGCCTCTATGATGCCTCTGGGCTAGAAATGGTGGGAAATGATGCAGCATAGCTGCCTGGGGCTGGTACTCTCTGCCATGGCTTGGGAAAGCTATACTTTCCTATTGTATCACAGCCATAGGGCACCAGATCCCCATATGCCTTACATCTTGTTCTCTTAAGAGGGAATTAAATAGGATGCAGCCACTGCTAAATCTAGGTGTTATCATATACTTTAAGCCTTTATGCAAAAACTGAGCAAAACAGATTTAGCCAAGAGACTTTACCTATTTCTTGCCACTTAGTCCTTACTTTTCTGAAGCAAAACAGATAATCTCTCATTATATGACCAAGTAAAATCCCAGTATTCCCAGTGAGGTGAAAGTCAAGAGACTGGAAAAATAATTTAAGAAAGATTTCTAAGCAAAACACAGACCAATTCCTAGACTTTTTTAAAGCTGAAGATTATGTATGTTCTGATTATAGCTCACCGTGGTTGCTTCTGAGTCTGGGTTTTCCTCGATTTTCTAAAGGAGGAAAGCCAAGCAAGAGGTGACCTGAACCCCAGAAAGGAAGCTGAAGTGTTCTTTTGTGCTTGAGGATTTGTGCGGGATGACATTTTTAATTCTTTATGATCTAAAAACATGATAAAAATAGACATGTTTCAAGTTCTTACTAGATACAGTATTAAAAAATATATATATGTTGTCTTCATAAACAATTTTCTTTTGCTTACCTTTTATGCCAGGAAAATCCAGTTTTATTGACATTTTTGGACAGACTATGTGACATGCTCGTTTACAATGACTAACTAGAAGACAGAGAAAAATAAACAGATCTAAAGTTTGAAAAAGTATTATTGGTTTGGGGTGATGCATTTGAGATAAATGAGGCAGATTTTTAGAAAGTAATCAGCACTCAACCATATAGGAAAACCAGACATTCGAAAATTGAGGCACCCACAATCATTAGTCACTTTCTTTTTGCATTTTTAAGAAATATATATGGGATAACACAGAAAACACAATGCCTTAATAGACTATAATGTAATTACATAACAGTAGGTCTTACACAAGTCTTCTGTATCATACAAGGAAGGATATAAGGAAACAAGACTTTGCTCAGGAATAAGGCACTGCATTTTTTTTTCCATTTAAAACAACACTTGCCTGAAACAATACAACTGCCTGAAAATGGTTTATGCGATGACTGTAGGAGAAAGCAAACCCAGAAATTAGAGGAAAGTGCCACTGATAACAACAGCAAGGGGCAGCATTTTGGACCTAGTCCAAAATTAAGTGAATAATTCATGATGTATGATTTAAATCCTGTGTGTAATACATGGCTTTCACTTCAGTGACAATCACTGTGTATTTCAAAATGATGCACTCTTTACCCCTTTCAGAGCTTAACCTCTTGGTGGCATTGACTTGATAATGCAGGTGACATCAGGAGAGTCCTAACAGCATTTTGCTGTAGCTAGGATGGTCTAGGGTTGTAGACAGAGCAAGGCTTGTGGGTGGAAGCAGTACCTTTTATTTAGCCACCTTATAAAGTTGGAAATATCAGACAAGCCTCTGAGGCACACAACCCCTTCTTCAGATCTGAAATAGAAACAGGAGCTTTCAAAGTTAAATACCAGAGAGCAATTACAGTGAATAATTAGAGGGGATACTGGGGGAAAACAGTCTGGAAAGACTGAGATCTGTTCTGCATAGGTCCATATTATCAGGAAAATTTTTTGGATTTCACTTTTCTTTAGAAATACATGACTCTGCTTCCAGTGGATATGAAGCACAGATAGGAAGAGCTCAATGAAAAACAAGCAAAAATATGAACAGAAGAAAAGCATATATTATGCATAAAAACCATCTGGATGGAAGATGAAAGACAGTACAGAATACCATGCTTGGTATACAGACACTATGTTTCTTGTATATGTTCATTTTGGATGGGCATCAGAACCTGTGAAATGAGATCTCCAGAAGCTGCTTCCTGGTCAGGCCAACTTTCCAGGCTTTGACACTTCTCTGATAATCAGTAATGGCATGTCTTTAGGCCAATGTTATCAGGAAAAGTTTTCCACTGGTACATTCAAACCTCTCTCACCCAAACCCATCTACTTATTCCAAATGTCATTCAGGTGCTTTTAGTTTTTTGACGAAACTAGGTTAAAATGGAAAATATTTTTGGACTGCTTTTGGCTGGGATAGTTAAATATTTTCATAGTAGCTTGCGTGGGGCTATGTTCTGGATTTGTGCTGGAAAACAGGGTTGATAACAGAAGGACGTTTCAGTTACTGCAGAGAAGATCTTACAGAGTCAAGGCCTTTTCTGCTTCTTGCAGCACCTTACCAGCAAGTACACTTAGGGCGCATGAGGACCTGGGAAAGACATAGCCAGCACAGCTGACCCCAACTGACCCAAGGGGCATTCCAGACCATCATGTTTAGCATATAAAGCTGAGTGGAGAAGAAGGAAGGGAGGACATTCAGAATGATGGTTGCCTTTCCAAGAAGTCATTGGGTGTGATGGAGCCCAGCTTTCCTGGTGATGTCTGAACACCTGTCTGCCCATGGGACGCAGTGAATGAATTCCTTTGTTTTGCTTTGCTTGTGTACATAGCTTTTGCTTTACCTATTAAACTGTCTTTATTTCAACCTACCAATTCTCTCACTTTTAGCCTCCCACCCATTCTGGTGGGGGTGAGTGAGTGAGCAGCTGAGTGGTGTTTAGTTGCCAGCTGGGGATGAAACCATGACAGTCCTTTATGATGCCCAATGTGGGGCTCATAGGATTTGAGATAACAACAGTGGAATGTGCTAGACTGAAGTTACAGCTGTTCTTGCTGTTTAGCTATTAATCAACAGGCTCTTGTGCTTGCCAAGGAGCTCACTTGTCTGACTGTATATTAGAGCCTAGTGCTTATTAGTGGAATGGTAATGGGCCATGGTTATGGTGTACCTCTGAAGGGATTGCAGCCCAAGAATAAGTCCATACTGAAGAAGTTACACCTCAAAGCATCTGTGGCTGTACACAAGGTCATGATCGAGAACCTCAAAGTGTGTGGCCATGGATAAGACCATGACAGAGCAGGTACTCCTCTGCAGGGACTGCAGCCAGGGGAAAGGCCATGTTGAAGGCATTATGGCCTATGAAGGAGGCTTTGCTGGAAAACATGAACCTCAAATAGACTGTGGCTGTGGATAAGTCCATGCCACAGCAAGTATCCTGCTAGAGAGACTGTAGCACCACTTGGAGTAGGTACACCTTTGAGGGACTGCGGTGTATGGGTAAGTTCAGGACAAGAATGGGGGCAAGGGAAAGAGTTCAGTGCAATGCTAAACAAGATGGTCTGGTGCAAAAGAACCAGGGGTAGAGATAGTAATTACAATACTTTTAAATTGTTGTAAACCAGGATTTGA
Source organism: Neodrepanis coruscans (assembly GCA_013400695.1). Lineage (NCBI taxonomy): Eukaryota > Metazoa > Chordata > Aves > Passeriformes > Philepittidae > Neodrepanis > Neodrepanis coruscans. Next base: position 37,569 of record VYZS01006511.1, on the reverse strand, counting down.
GTTGCATGCTATGGGAATTACAATAGCAAGAACCTCGTTTTGTTAGCCAGGCTGAGAGAACCTGGCCCAAAGGGACCATGGGTGGGGACTGTAATGGAAATACCTTTGAATTCTTGTAGCCCAGGATTTCAGTTGCATGCTATAGGAATTACTACAGCAGGAACCACTTGATCCAGCACAGGACAAGCTTTGCAAGAAGCAGTGCAAGTGCAGCAGTGACCTGGCCTCAGCTTACTTTGGTGCCTAATAGCCATGCAACACATCACCTCTCCTGTTCTCTTCTGTTCACTTCTCCTGTTCTGCATGACCACCATAACAGATGGAGCCCAAAGTCATGGACTAAATTAACTCCGTGGACATTTTATGGACATTTGTGGATATTTTATGGGCATTTTACAGATGTTTTAAAGGGGTGGTCCATAGACTATGGGAATGATACCTGTATATAATATCAAATGATGGGAAGGCAGTGGCCTGGTTAATGAAGAGGTATTCGTTAGTGTGGGACCTGTGCATGATGTAAATGGTATGGAATAAGGAGTAGAGAATGTGCTGGTTTGGCTGGGGTGGTTAATTTTTTCCATAGTAGCCAGCNCTTGTCTGACTGTATATTAGAGCCTAGTGCTTATTAGTGGAATGGTAATGGGCCATGGTTATGGTGTACCTCTGAAGGGATTGCAGCCCAAGAATAAGTCCATACTGAAGAAGTTACACCTCAAAGCATCTGTGGCTGTACACAAGGTCATGATCGAGAACCTCAAAGTGTGTGGCCATGGATAAGACCATGACAGAGCAGGTACTCCTCTGCAGGGACTGCAGCCAGGGGAAAGGCCATGTTGAAGGCATTATGGCCTATGAAGGAGGCTTTGCTGGAAAACATGAACCTCAAATAGACTGTGGCTGTGGATAAGTCCATGCCACAGCAAGTATCCTGCTAGAGAGACTGTAGCACCACTTGGAGTAGGTACACCTTTGAGGGACTGCGGTGTATGGGTAAGTTCAGGACAAGAATGGGGGCAAGGGAAAGAGTTCAGTGCAATGCTAAACAAGATGGTCTGGTGCAAAAGAACCAGGGGTAGAGATAGTAATTACAATACTTTTAAATTGTTGTAAACCAGGATTTGAGTTGCATGCTATGGGAATTACAATAGCAAGAACCTCGTTTTGTTAGCCAGGCTGAGAGAACCTGGCCCAAAGGGACCATGGGTGGGGACTGTAATGGAAATACCTTTGAATTCTTGTAGCCCAGGATTTCAGTTGCATGCTATAGGAATTACTACAGCAGGAACCACTTGATCCAGCACAGGACAAGCTTTGCAAGAAGCAGTGCAAGTGCAGCAGTGACCTGGCCTCAGCTTACTTTGGTGCCTAATAGCCATGCAACACATCACCTCTCCTGTTCTCTTCTGTTCACTTCTCCTGTTCTGCATGACCACCATAACAGATGGAGCCCAAAGTCATGGACTAAATTAACTCCGTGGACATTTTATGGACATTTGTGGATATTTTATGGGCATTTTACAGATGTTTTAAAGGGGTGGTCCATAGACTATGGGAATGATACCTGTATATAATATCAAATGATGGGAAGGCAGTGGCCTGGTTAATGAAGAGGTATTCGTTAGTGTGGGACCTGTNAGTAGTGAATGAATTCTTTGTTTTGCTTTGCTTATGTGCAAGGCTTTTGCTTTACCTATTTGATTATCTTTATATCAATCTATTTTTAGCCTTCCAATTCTTTCCCCCAACCCATGGCGGGGGGGCAGCTTTGTAGTGCTTAGCTGCTGGCTGGCATTATACCACAACATTTTTGTATAAAGCAAACATCCCTGCTTTGATTGGGAAACCACCACTGTATTTCCTATAAGTACAGCAACTTCATCTTGATTAAGAAAGAAATATATTGCTGTAAGGACAATTAATCACTGGAACAGCCTCCCCAGAGATGTAGTGGAGTCCCCATCACCGGAGGTTTACAAGATGTTATTGCAGAGGGTGCTAAATAATCTCATCCAGGTTCCCTTTCCAACAAAATATTGGATGCAATGACCTTCTGAAGTCCTTCCAACTTGGGCTGTACTATGATTCTAACTATGGCATAACAATATCAGGGATTTTTTGCTGTGACTCCCAGCTGTGATTTTAACAGAATCTGCTTAAAGTAACATAATAATCTTGAAAATATATCTTTGGTAAAACTATGATATGAGAAGAAACTCAATGCCACTTCAGAAACTCATTACCTATTACACTCTGAAATGATGTCAGACATTAGTTCGGTCATATAGATAAGGAAATGGGAAAATGCAACTCACTGATCTTTTTGCTCTTCCTTAGCTGATGCTCTAATGGCGGTTTTAACATTCTATTGACATCAATGTAATTCTGAAATTTTTTTCTTTTTATTTCTTCAAACCATTCTCCAGTCACTCCCTGCAGCCCTTTTTCAGACTTCTTTCTTTTCAGAAGTTTGCTAGAAAGGAAAAAAAAAGTATTTTAAGCCATTTTAGATATTACAGGCACATCTTTAGGAACTGTCCCTGTTGTTCATTTTAGTATTTACAGTGTATTTCTACATATAATGACTTTTTAAAAGATACAGTAGGACATGAAATGTTCACAGCAATCACATAAAAGTTTTAGTGACAGCAAAAATCTATTGTCCAGTTTAACAAATGAAATTACGTGACCAGTTTAAGTAGATGACGCATATGCTTGAACTGTTCTCTGCTTTGAAGAAGTGCATCTTTTTCCTTGCAAAAATAAGGTAATAATTCATAAGCATTCTAAAACTAATTGGAAGTAACAGTAAGTTCAGCTAATAATCAAATTAGAATAAATAACACTCTAACAAAGTAGTTTTTGAAATATTTATTCACTCACTTAAGTAGAAGCAATAACAAGATTATTTTTATTTTCAAAAGATCACCAATGCCCTGACAGTGAGGTATCCACTACACATTTCCTATGCAAAGGAGAATATTAAATTGTGAACTCAGCTAATAGATATTCACGCAACATGTTTAACAAGTTTATCACATTCTCCTCTTTCCCTGCTGCATAGTGATTCTGCCTATGTTTAGTATGTATGGAGGAAACTAATAATGAATATGGATGTTCTGTCACACTGAGATGAAGCCTGAACAAGCTACACACATGTGGCTGCAACTGAAGAAGTTATTTAGTAGTAAGTTCAGATTTTAGAAAAAGAGATCAGAGGAATGAATTGTTTAGCTGGACATAAAAGAACAAGGTACAGTAGCAAAGGAGTGAAAATAGTACAACGGACATACGAAGTTACTTGTTTTCAAATTACATTACACAAGTGCAAATGCAAATGCAGCAAATCCTCACTCCAACTGATTCTGATGGCAACAAAACAAGACTTTGTGCACAGCCTGGAGATAACAACAATTTTTGAGAAGGGCTTTCATGTAAATCTGCCTCCTTAATGACTGGTAAAACCCATATCTAAGAATACAGATGTTCTCAGCAAACATAAGTTATTTCAGTTATCCATTTAAATAAAAACTCATCTGAGACAACACTACCTCACAAAATACACTTAAATATCTAGTCTGGAAACGGACATATATTGATCTGGCATTTATACAGAGTACATAGTCCATACTAGCACCTACTGTTGTTTATCTGGTGGCATGTGATGCACAAGAAGGCTGGAGGGAGACGTTTTTGGAAAATGAGTATTTCCTTTGAAGAAGATTACACAGCCACATGCACAAGTACTAGCCACTCCAAATAAACTTATTACAAAGGCAAAAATGTTAATCATCGCAGATATTACCACACCACGGGAGTGACTAAACACCGTAAATGCATTCTGCAGCCTGGAACGCAGCCTAGCAGTGATGTGAAACAGGAGGGGATGAACAATGCGCTCTCAAGAGCCAACTTTATGACCTCACTCTTGTAGCCTCACCAAAGGGGATCCAAGACACCGGGAGGAGTAAAAGCACACAGAGCCAGGCATGAGGTACTTGGGGAGTGGCTGCAGCCACGGCAGTTCTGCTGAAGTCCCCAAAGTGGAGAGACCATGTGTTACAATCCATCCCCCGAGGACGAATTGCTTTTTCCTTGGGTAGGACACACGTTGGGATCCCGTTCCCGGGAGAGGCCGGCGGGGCCCTGGCGCCCTCCAGCGGCGGCATCCAGGAGCACAGCCGAGCGCCTGCCCCGGGCGTGTCCCGGCAAGGGCTGGGACCCCGCACCCACGGCCGGGAAGCGGACGGCATGGATACATAACCACCTGCTTGCTTTACATTTGCGCGTTCCTGCGACGAGGGAAAATACAAAACCCGCACGCTAACTCTAACATCAGCCATATCAGGCATTGTATAAACACGCCTTGCACTGGGAAAGGCACTTAAAGTCTTGAACAAACACTGACTTTAAACACGGTAAAGTCTTTACGAGCACATGCTTGGCATTATCTGTGGTCATTATCTGTGAAAGTGTTGTTTTTGAATTGTGCTGTCATCCCCAACCCATCAAATAAATCCTTTCAACTGCTTGTGCATATTCATATTCGTGTACACATGCAGGCCCACATATTGAACCCGATATACATAGTTATTTGAGCAACGAATTATATTAATATGATACACAATATTGCATGACTATTAAGTATTTCTCCTCCACGATGACTCCCAGCCAAACCACATAATTTCCCTATATACCTGCTCTGTCAGGTTTATGTGCCCCCTCATGATAATAATGAACAACAGTTGTGAGCCAGAAGGAAAGCCTGTCTCAAGAAACAATTACAGCAGGAGATGGTATCTGCAGTCAGTATTGCAATGAACTTGCCTCTGAGGCAGCGCTATTGTTACTCGGATTACCAATTATATATTGAGACACTGCTCTGTAGGAGTGTCAAAACACCTAGTGCCCTCTAAACCAACTGTACTCATCCTGCTTCCCTGTCTGCTCCCATCCATCCTTCCTCTGCATTTGTCTACAGCCATGTTTGGACACTCGAAGCCACTTCCTCTTGAGAGAACATCATTGTGACTGTGAAAGGCACTGTAAGCTGCTGTGGCATTAAAGGCAAGTCCATTCCCAGGATAACTTACATGAGACTGCTCCACAAACCAGAGCAGGCAGCAATCCTAAATGACCTCACAGGGCACACCTAGTTAACTTTTCCCATCTATTATCCTACATAGCATCTAAACTAATGAATTACTCACGAGCAATTTCTTTGCACTGTTTTTAAAAACATCTCTTCCTTATTGTTACAAGGATGTCCCAGTAGTTCTTATAGATATCTCCAGGGAAAAGTTAGCCTAAATGTTTCTATGTACTAGACTTCCATGTGGGTTATCATAAATATTGTCAATAGACATGTACCCTCCCCTGCCACTTTCTGTTAGGATAATAAGGAGCTTTAATTGCTACTGTAAGAAGAAAGGTATTTTCTTTACCATCTTCATCCTGAATATAAAGCAGAGGGCAGATATGCAAGGAAGTAGAAACTGAGTTATCAAATAGGACATCTGGGGACACCTCTCCTGTTTGCAGGGGACAGAGGACTCAATACCACTTTTGCCAAAGCAGAAATTAAGATTCCTATTGATTTCAGCAGAACAGGATTTGGCCTTAAAAGATTCTTTCCACACACCTCACAAGAGAATAGATACACAGCAAGTGCAGAGCATAAGTAAGAATAAGCAGATCCAATTTCCTCATTGGATCAAAGCTCTCAGAGTCTGAGAAGAGAAGGCTGAAAGGACTGATGATAAAAACAGTGTTGAAAGCATTAGATGAAAAATACAGCAGGGCAGATAACTTGCAAAAACAGTTACCTAAAACAAGTTTTTCTCTTCACTCTTTTTATATTCCTTACTTTGTCAGCAAGTAAAGGCTAGAGGTGTTAAAAACAGTGTCAGTAGAATCTTTTCTTTCCTGATTTTTTTACTTCAACTTATCCCCTTCCTATTGTTTTATACAATATGCTGCATTGCTGAACTGTGCAATTCCATCGCTTCTAGGACCAGTTATTTTTCTAGAAAACTCTGGCTGTTGCCACAGCCATGGGTAGCACTAAAATGCATATGCAAGAATATTTTCTTACTTATAGTTCCTTTTAATTTTATGAGAATAATTTAAAGATATACTTTCAAGTTGTCATATTTGGTAAACAAAGGAGAAAAGAAGTATTAGTGGCAATGGCAAAGAATACCACAGCTGAAGTAATTTGTAAAAAAATATTTCCTGTCATTTCCTAGAAACATACAATAGCAATAACAAAAACATTTTGGTTACCAAGGTGCCAGAGAAGCTCCTGTGGCAGGTTAATCCTACAGGAAGAAAAATAGTGATATACAGAGTCAACATATCTTTCCTAGCACATCAGACACACAATAGGGTTTTCTAAGGCAATCTTCATTCTAGTAGCTGGCATATTTTTACTCATATTAATTGTTTATTTTTCTTTAATGCTGCTGTCTGTGTGGCTAATGAAAATGAACCAAGTCAGCCTCATTATTTCATATAAAACATTATGCACGAGTAGGTGACTCACAGAGGAAAAACAACTCCCATGATTTGGTTGCACACTCTACACGACAATGCAAAAACATCTAACCGAAAATGCACTTGTTTTTTTCTTTGATATTTGTAAAATTAAGCATTTCTGCAGTAATTTTCTGGGAAAAAGTCTCAATTTTGTTGAACAAATGTGTTGGCAATAATGCTCAAATCTACCCTTCTAGTTTGTTACTGATGAACCACTCAAATTTAACTTTTTCTTCCCTTGAAATACTAATTATCTATTTAACTCTTATCATTTTCATCTGTCATTTTTGTGATTATGTACTCATTTTATAATTCCCATAAACCCACTAAGTTGCCTGAAGATATATTTATCTGAGTATGTGACCAATAAAACTAAAGATATGTATGGGCAAAGGGATTGGGCCACAACAAGGAAGAACAAAGAGTATGTTGGTTGAGTGTTTGTTAATGACCATGACCCAAACACCAATAAATGTAATGGTGGAGGGACTTTCACTATCCTGAACAGGTACAGGTCAGGCTGTGGGAAGGAGAGTCACCTAGTGGTGATACCCCTGATGGAAAGGAGTAACTGAAGCACCAAGAAAGATTCACCTGAAGGACAGGGGAAACACTTCACAGCCAAGCATTGAACTGTATGGGATATATTTTCAGTCCCACTTTGATGGTTTCATCAAGTTGCCAGCTCACAATTATCCCAAAACATTTAGATTATGGAAATACGCAAAACCAGGAGATCGAAACAAGAAGTAAGGAAAAAGGGAATTAATAATTTCTAGTTTTTCCTCCCAGACTGTATATTTAATAGGCAGAATTGCTTAAAACACAAAGATACCACTTCTGCACATGATATCCTTTCAAGTAGCAAGTTGGGCTACATAAACAGATAGCTGCAAACAGTAAATAAAATGTTGTTCTCAGAATACATTTCTGATGATATTGGATTCACACATTAAATCCTGCTTTGTGTGTCAGGGATAGTCAGGGAACATATGAGTTAAAGGCAGGTAACCTTTTCTGCCATTACTGAAGTTCCACCTTATCTGCTCACAGGGGAAACCCTTGTATTTCCACCTCTCTTCTTTTAAATTAAAATGAAAAAAATCATAGGTCTTACATTATTATACTACTCTATTGAGCAAATTTATTCTTTTAAATTAAAGCTGATCACTTGTTGTGGGTTGGAAAAATAAAACCGTTCCCCCCCCCATTCCCTGCCAGGGCTGTCCTGCGGTCCCGGGGCTGTTGCGCCCGTGGAGACCACGTCGGGAATGGAGCCGCGGCACGCGCCGGGAGCCACCGGGGCTGCAGGCGATGGCGCCACGATGGCCAGCGGCAGCGGGCGAACCAGCAGCAGCGGCAGCTTTGCCCGGCCCCGAGAGGAGCCGGCAAAAGCGGCGGTTTTGCCCGGTCCCAGGAGAAGCCGACAAGGTGGCGGCTTCGCCTGCCACCGACGGCGGCCAAGCTCCGGGCGGGGGGCGGCGGCGGCTGGGCG
>VYZS01006511.1:11575-29458 GCA_013400695.1 Neodrepanis coruscans | reverse complement strand
TTTCCTTTCCTTTTGTGGCTTTTCCTTTCGTTCCCGCGGAGGCAGGTGACCTGGGGGTTACCTTGCAGCTATTCCCCAGGGGCCAAAAACCACATTTTCCCCTTTTTCAGCACTAAATCTCTCCTTGGGCTAAAGGGAGGGAGGGAGGGGGGTGCGCGGTTTTTGTAATCTTCTTGAGTTGTTTCCTCAGTCAAAACCAGGCAGAGGCTCACGGCTAAGGGGATCTTGAGACCACGTGCTCCCTTCTAACTACCCCGAAGTCTCTCAGCCGGGCTCAGAGGGAGAGAGAGACAAGCACTATCTCCAGAGCGTCCTCACCTCAAACGCGGGCCCTGGAAAAATTTAATTTGTTTGTCTGTTTTGCACTTTATTTGTCGGGTTTTTGTGATATTTGTGTGTTTTCTTCATTTTTGGGGTGTGTTTGTGACTTCTCTCAGAGTCTCTGCTCCAAAATCACTGAATTTGTGGTAAAACCACCACATCACTGCTTTCAGATAGCCTAATACAGTGGCAATGTATACATGGATTACACAGAATCCACAGAGACAGAGAGACTATCTGCTTACATGAAACATTCTCATTGGACTCCCACTGTGTATTGAATACTTTTTTCTACTCTATAAGTCACAATGTCTTTTGTGTCTACAATTCTTTAACTTAATCAAACTCTGTACAGTGGCCAAAATTTCTCTGTTTTTTTTCCAAAGCATTAACTTCTTGTATTAAACTATATGAGAAGAATACACCACAGATGATTTACACTAGCTGCTGTTTTCCTTCACCAAGTTTAACACTCCTTTTGCCTTGATGCTTTTGTCTGTTTCCCTGAACAAGAGCACAGTATGATATCTTTCCTTTGAAATAGAAAACTAGGAAATGTTTAAGGGCAAGGACAAGGTTAATTCTCATGCTGACCACATAACTCCTTTCTGCTCTGGCAGTTCAGGAATAAGAAGTTCTCAGTTAAAATTCTGAAATCAGAAGCTCAATGACTGTCTTCATAAAGTTAAGTTTTCAGAGAACAGAGCACTGATGTGATGTGATATCTCAGGAGCTGAGGGTAATTAATCATCCATCTCAAGCTATAACAATGCCTCAAAATGTTACTTTTAACATGAAACTATTTCTTTAGCAGCTACCCTGGGTTTACAGTGAAAACATTATTTCAGCCCTGCAAAACAAGCAGAAAAGGCTCTAAGTACCTTTCCTTTAGAGTTTATACATATTTAGAACATGAATGCTTCTAGTCCTTTGGGCAGCTAGTCAATCAAGAATAAATGAGGTGGAATACTCAGCATATTCTGCGATTCTGTGACTACCTCTAGTAATGTCACAACTGTAGATGACTCTCCAGCTTGGCCATTTCCGCTACACTGTGTGTGAAACACAGAAAAGCTTCACTCTGAGAATGTTTTACAGATGAGTCACAATCTCTACGTAGAGGCTGCAACTGACAGTGAAAAAAAAGGGTGCTACTTTATTATACTCTCAATACTTGCAAGCTACCTACCAATATTAGAGAGTAACAACAAAACAAATCCATGATGCAATGGAGAGAAAGGCTACCTATCGTTTTAAAGCGTCTTACACAGCTTCTGAATGGTAGTAATTAATATATCTAATGAGATTACTTCATTAATAGGTGTTTCCATTAGCATTAATACATGCTAATAGGGACAATGGATATAATTCTCCATGAAAAGATTCTGATTTGTTTGCAGGGATAGATGTAGTCTCAATCCAAAACCACTGTGTGACAGGAATGTTTTGAGCTCCTGAATTTCTGTTGAGGAAATCTTAAATGGAAATGCAAACGTACACCATGTGTGCCTCATGATGGGTTGAGAAGTTAAGGATCAGGTCTCCCAGTAAATCTGAAGCTAATGATTAACAGCAGACATATTTACTGTTCCAGAGTAGAGCTGCTAGTTGATTATGAGACCTTCAATAAATATTGATAGCATGCAAAGGGACGGTCACCTATGCAAGTATCTACAGCTCAGCCATATATTAGAAATTTAACTGCCTTACAAAGACATACAACGCAGATGCTATTGCTCATGCTATTGTAAGACTTTATGCAAAACCTTTCTTAGGAAACAACATAAGAGGAGAAACAAGAAACAAGACATGGGCCAGGTGAGAAGTCCGAATGAGGGGAATTGCTTTCAAATTAAGACCAAGGTCTCACCTCTACAAACAGGTTTGTGTATGACAGCCCTTGGGTCTGGACAGAGCCCTAAAACTGAGATGCTCCAAACAGCTTAGACATTTGTTTGTACAGAGCTCAGCTTGAAGCCTAGGGCTCTCAAAGCACACCTTTGCAATCTCAGATTATTGTGCTGAGTCTCACACTGAGCTGAATTTACAAGTCTGGACAACACAAGTAAGCCAGGTCAGAGAGTACTTGTTTATGTGTTACTGTAACACTACAAAAGCTTTATTTACATTGCTTTAAATAAAGGAAAGAGGTCATAAGAATTACTATAAGCTTTAAAAGTTGACACAGTATGTGCTTTTCACCTGGAAATGTAATGCTTATATATACATATATAATACATAGTGACACAGATCCTCTGGTGTAGTAGCTTAGAATCTTGTAATTTATCACAACCATTACTGGAAATAGAACTATTATAGTATAATAATACTTTATAATATTTACATGTATATAATTTTATATATACATATAAATATATATTTAACAACACACAAGTCTATAATGCAGGAAGAAACAGACTGCAGAGCACCCCAGCCCCACTGCTGCAGCTTCTCCTGACTGCAGCTTTCTGCAGTCAGACCCCTACATCTGAAAATCCAAAGACACACCAAGCAGAACTACTACGGTTTCTTGATTATGCTAACCTCAAAGTAAACTGCACGTAATTTATGTGCAATAAAGTGTAAAAAGACTGCACATTTCATCCATTACTCTTAGCTTTTGTTGTGTAGTTTTGATGTGTTTGGTCACAGTTAATATCGTACCAGTACATGGACCTATTTATTTCTGAGGTAAGACTGAGAAGAAGAATATGGTTTCTGGTAGAAGTTTAAAATAATTTAAACCTTATTTAAATACCTTATTACATTTAGCAGTTTCAATACAATAATTTAGTTGCAAAGAAGGATTAGAAATACCTTTCACATGAACATTTAGATGCACAAATCCTCAGGAAAAAGTCCCGGTTTTCCCTACCTTCTATATTGAATTTCTTTCATGAAATATGTAAGTAGTGAAATTTTCAGACTGTAAGCTCTGAGGAATTAAGTAATTTTTCAACTTAAAACAAGTATAGAAAAGAACAAACTGAGGTTAGTCCTTAGTTTGTATAGTCCTATGTTAAATTTGTGGAACAGAGAAGAAAATGGGGTCTCTGTGCCCAAAGCTCAAGACTCCATTGGGCCAAACTCCACTTGACTTGAAAACTGGATTCAGAGAGCAGAAAGATTTCAAAGGGTGATTAAATTCTGTATACATAAACTACTGAGAAATCCTAAATTTTAAAGAAGAAAAGGAGACAGACACACAAGTATCTGATAAAAACTAATGAACATCAGCTGAAGTCTTGACATACAGCCCAACTAGCTCTACTCTTAGCCATTAGCCAAGACTCACTGAGAGCCACTGTCTACAGGAGGTGCAAGTGCTCCCATGATAGATGGACATGAGAGTTGGATGTACCCTGGGGACCAAGTCCAGCAAAACTCCAGCACTGTGGGCTTCACTACTGAAGGCATATGCTGGTCTCTGGAAGGAACACGACACATGTAACCTGAGCACACCACTGGAGCACAGATGTGCCAGTACAGGTCAGGAGATATCCAGCCACTCTGAATGTGAATCAGACATGCTTCTGTGCCACACTTTTTTGATCTGCTGGCATAACCAATTTATTATTTCTGAAATACACACAAGGACTTAGAAGTGTTGGGACACAGACAGGATGGAGAAGCTCTCAGCACAAGAAAATATTTCTGGGGTCCTTCCAAGGCAGGAAGGACTCACTGCAGACTAATACTCCTTTCCTTACAGCAGTGACAAGTAGTGCATGTTGCACTTTAGTGGCATTACCTTTCAGAGGCCCAGTGACTACTGCATATGTTACTGGCATGACAAAGAACTTTTAATAGACATATATAAGAAAGCTGAGCCAAAATGAGAGTGATCATATTTTGCTGACCTTTTTAGCATTTCAGACAGCTTGCTTAAAACAGAAAACTGTCTTCTTCCACCTAATGGCCATTACTATTGGAAAGGCCAAACGTGGGGAATGCGCAGACTTCCTCCGAAGTGTAGGAGTCCTTAACTGGGTCACAACTCCATGGAAAACCTAACAAAACCAGACTGTTCTGCATTAGTTATCCCAGAATAATTCCCCATATTGACTGTCTTCTACTACAACGTGCGTGAGTCCTTAACTGGGTCACAACTCCATGGAAAGACTAACAAAACTGCACTGTTCTGCATTAGTTATTCCAGAATTACTCCCCCATATTGACTGTCTACTCAGTAGTTAATGCTTGCTTGCACTGTTGTGTCTGACCTATTTATTCTTGAAGCCTGGTCAATTTATTTACATAGACAAAGTCCAATTATTTCTACTTTTACCATTAAGCTTGGACTTGGAAAATGTCTACCCATGGGCTTAACTGTAAGCCTTGGCTTACATCTCATTGGCAGCCCCAATGACATCAGAAAGTGGGCTAGGTAATAATAACAATAATACTTTTTGTGATTTTAATTTTTACACTATGTTACTTGAAAATGCAAACATTAGGCTCAATAGACTGAAAACCATGGCACAAGGCCTCTGTTAGAATGAACATGGATCAAAGTATCCTATGTCCTCTCTGCTCTTGTGGGTTTCACCACCAAGGCCCTGGAGCTGGTGGCCTTGAAGAAAAGTGTCACAAAGGTAGCCACAGGTGTCAGCAAGGGCAAGGCCTCCTTCCCTTGGGAGCTATCCCACTGGGCCTCGTCCCAGTTACATCTCCAGATGCATCCCCAGCTCTGTCTGTGCATGGCCACTGCCTTGATCCCTGAACTGACATTCCAACCTGGCCTCAGCCCAGCTATCTCACCCCTGGCCATCACAGCCATCACAGGTCAGTGACCCCGGTCACTGTCACCAGACCTGACCCTGACGTGATTTCACAGCTTGACCTTGTCCCTGCACCATCACTGTGGCCCTGCCCTGTCACCACTGGGCTGTGGCAGACTTGGGTGCTCTCACCAGGCCTGACACTGACCCTGACCCTGACTCTGACTCAGCCCTCCAGCCTGGCCTTGGCCCTGCCACACCACCACAGTGGGGGTGGGATGGTGGGAAGGTGGGATGGGTCCTGGTGGAGAGTCCTTGCACCCCTGTGGAGAGCTACCATATGGAGCCACCATGGCCCCAATAATCTGGAGAAAGAAGAAACATATTCAGTGCACTGCAGACAGGCTCTTCAAAATGTAACACAATTCAAAAGGTGCTTCTTGGTCTCATGCTGGAACACACACCATAGGAAAGCCCCTGCTCTCAAATACAAAGAAGTGCAAAGCTTTGGAGGAAAGGATTGACACTGAAATTAGTTCACTATGAAAGGCCATGACCAATGAGCTGGCAGCAATGCTGGTCCAGACCCTGTTCCGTAGACGTAAAACTGGAGTTACACCACATACTTTGGACTAGTTAGCCCAGATGGACAAAGCTAAAAACTGGCAGAGAAAACAGCACACACTATACCCATCTGCCCTGGTCATTTGTCATTTCTATCTGCTTTTCCTTACCCTCTGTGAAGCCTTAGTTTCTCCAGGCCTCACCACAAGATAGGACTATTTAAAAAACACAATGAGGAAAAAACTTGATATGCAACTTAACCAACTGCATTTGATTACAGTCCCCCCATTCAAACAATGCAAGTCCCAAAATTGGATTATTTATGACAGTAATTGTTTACCAAACCCAGTACAGGTTTTTTACTCAGTCTTCCTTGCCATTTCTGCTTCTATTTGCACTTCTTTAGCATATTAGCGCTTCAGGGCTGCAAGGACCTGTTTTCATAAGTGTTGACAAACCACTAAACAAGCCAGTGGCACAGTATCACTGGTAAGTAATAATAGTATCTCCTCCACAAACAAGACACTTGCGCCCTGAAACATTCCCGGGTGGAGTATCTCTTATGAAAGAATTTCTTTATTAATGCTTTGTTCAGGGAGGAAGCTCCACCAGAACAACAATATTCTGAAGCAGCGCTGTCCTGGTAACCTGCCTCCTCTCCTCACCTATGCAGTTCATGTATTTTGGAGTTGATTCTAAAAATTCTTTGCAATTAAGAGGAGTTGGGCCCCAAATCTAGATCTCTAACCCCCAATAAATTACTCCTAGTCTCCAAGACGGTAAAAAGGACTGCTTCTGTAAATATGCTAAAATAAAGGCTGCAATGACAGACTCCTCAAACTGTAAGCAAGACAATCTAAGTGAAGCACCAAGTATGTTCAAATACATACAAAGCTGAATATGTCCACACTTCTGCAACAAATGAGTATCAAAAAGGTTAAGGTGAAAAAATACATTTCTCACACAATGTTTTATTCCCACCTTCTATTGCCAGACCCATGAGAACAAATTTCAGCCAAGAGAATACAGTAAGGAATTACTTGCAGCAAATGAACTCAGTAAATTACCTGCCATGAGGCAGTAAGAACAGTTGTCCTCCTGTAACAAATAACTACATCCAAATCATTTATTGTAGACACTGGTTAGAACAGGCTAAGGATGGAATTCATCTGTTCCACAAGAATCATATGTTGTTAATGGGTCAGCAAGAGGGGAAGACTGAATAATGCTGAGTGTATCTCCCAATTAAATTTCATATGCTCTTCATCTTCAAATTTGAAGATAAACTAAAACAAACTTCTGTTCTGCTGCCATCTATTCCCATTGCTATCTGTAAAATCAGTCTACTAAATAAAAAAGCCCAAAATCATAAACCAATGCAAATGGAATGAGTCCTCTTCTCTCCCAGAAGCTCCATTCCATTTTCCTCCTTTTTTCAGTTCCTATTCACAGACAGTGGCTGGTGCCCAAGCTATGTTCTAGAGCTGGTAGTTAATTTTTTGCTATTCTTCCTACTGAAAAAGAGAAAAAAAATCTTACACAATAGAGGCATAGTTAGTTCTCAAAACATGATCTAGAAAGGTAAACTGCTATTCAGGAAGGTAGATTCATTTCCCTGTTCAGTGGCTCAGTCAGTTATTTTCAATGTCTTGTTTCAAAGTGAAAAGTATTTCCCTTTTTCTCAAGAATTAATAAACAAAACTATCACAAGGCTATTTTATGTAGTTATAATGGGAGTATTATACAAAACAGACAGATCTCCTAAATAAAAGTGAATTATTAAAGAGAAGAGAGCTCTTGTGCCCTTTTAAATACATTTTCTATTGATGCATAGCTCTTCTGCTGTATATCCGAATTGTTCACTTTTTGGACAACCTACAACTGTACCAGCAGTTCCCACTGTTCCCATGCCACATCCCCCTACCTCCTGCCTCTTTTAAGTAGCTGGGTCCATGTCTCCTGGATCCTCTCATCTCAGCTTCTTTCTCTGGGTCCTGGTGCTGTTCCAGCAGTAGAGGTGCATCTCAACACCGTGGGCTCACACACTCTGAGGCATCAGAGCCCCAGAGCTGACTGGAAAGGCACTTGCTTGGGTACTGTCCGCCTCCCCTCTGCAGAGGGAGGAGCTGCTTTGGAGATGAAAAGCAATAGCTCCACCTTTGTAACCCATGTAAGCTTCATGCCCTAATGCTACTGAGCCTTCCTACAGGGACTGCCAGTTCCTTCGCTACCTGCCAGGCTCTGAAGTGCTGTCTTGAAGAGATGGGAAGCAGCCCGTTGGTTCTTGCTTAAAGGACAGAAAAGACAAGCACCTACAGGTCTGTTTAGCCTTTGGGACCTGGGGCTCTCCTTGGAAATATTAGGTGTCAATTCTTTTTAATTTCTGTCCCCAGCAGCTGCAGAACAAAGCTGAAGAGGATGAGCTAGGTACACTATGAAGTCCCGAAACTGTAAGTCAAATAACATCTTGAATTTTTTTTTAATGTTGTGATTTTCAGGCCTATTTCATTGCATATGGAAAGTCGACCTGTGGTATTAATAATTGTGCCTGCAGCAAGCATTCATTTGTTCTTATGGAAACTAAATTGTTAAGGAGCCATTGGAACATGATACTGCACTCTGAACATGCTATATTCCTCCCTATCTTCTCCTGGGCATCTAACTGTGATTGAAATATTTGTGAGAAGGAACAAAACTTCCTTCCACAGGCATCTGCAAAATCATCAGTTTCATTAACCAGACTTACTAAAATAGCATTTCATGACTTGAATTGGACTTCTACCTTAAAATTGCAATTACTATTATGGAATAATGGATGTATATTGATAAACAGACTCTAAATGCCATCTCTCTCCCACACTAATGCTTATGATAAAAGAGGTTTTCTCCAAATTGGTATTATGAATGAGATGGATTGGATAAACAAAAAGTACCAAAGCCGAGTGTTAGCCAAGTCAAAAACTAAAACATTTTTTTCTTTAAAAGTACCGAATATGTGATTAGTAAGTTTCTGAATTATTTTCAATATATATAGCAATGAACAGCCACGTGAGTTATACCAAAGCTGCCTGTTGCTGCTTCTCTGAACCTGTGTCAAGGAAGAGTCAGGTACGGCTGGCTACTTGGCTGTTCAAAGGTACTGCTGAGAGGAGCCACAAGAGGGCAGTGAAAAAAGAAAACAGGCCAAAAAAAGTCCTGTCAGTCCTGGGAACCTGCAGCCCAGGGCACATCAGGAGCTTGGCTCCCGGCCAGTGGCAAGAATAAATGAAAGTCCAACAGGACACACAGTTCAATTCTGTATAAAAGTGAAAGCAATACTGACGGATCTTCCAGGCCAGGCTTAGCAGTCTGAAGTCCGCCAAGAGAGACAAAAAAGGGCCGACAGTACCCAGAGAATGAGCTGGGGCATCAGGAGGAACAGGGACAGAGAATGCTAAGTGGAGCCGAGAATTAGACAATTGATCACCTAACTCACACATTTCCACTCCACACGAAGGCTAGAGAGAAAGGGAGATGAGAGGGGTTGTATAAAGCAACTAGCCTTTTCCCAGAAAATACGGGAACCCAATACGGGTTTGATTTCACAAATGCATGGGCTTTCTGGTGAAGACAGATACAGTGGTTCTATCCAGTTTCCAGTGTAGGTAAGCAATAAGAAAAAAAAAATATATATTTGTTTGGAAACAATTACAAGCTTAATACATTTGAAGAGGAATTTGAGGAGATCAGTATTTCATGCTGCATTGCAATACATTTGTGTTTATGTGAAAATCAACTCTCTTGAACTATTTTTTGTCATTTTTGTCATTATTGTCATTTTTTGGACACAATAAACCGCACAGAATGCCAGGACTCATCTTCTGACCTTATTTTATTTCATCTTTCACAATTAACTGGTGTTAACATTTTTCTATATAACAAACGCAGTTTGTAAAAAGAGAAAAGTTTGTTCTGGCTTCTTTTGGTTACAGTCATATCTGGGAATGGATTTCAATTTTTCATTGATCTTTTAAGAGATTGGCAGACAGCTATGTGCTTCCTTGTATGACATCAAACAGCAAGGACAAGATCAGCTCAGTCATTAGAACCTGACTCGTAGTCTGTCAGCAAATGCTTCATTCCCTCTCTCAATCCAGTCTAGGTTGGTCTATACAGGGACTTATATTGTAAATACAGATGGCCACTGAACAACTTGACCAGTGAGCCTACTGTTTGTTTTTGACTTGCTCCCTGGCCCTACCCAGCTCCAACTAGTTCTTTCCAAAACCATGCTTGAGAGTAGTTTGAAGGACAACTCACTTCAGCAACTTTGTGCAAAAAAAGCGCTATTGATGACACTGCTCCTTCCATTCTACAGCATCTCTTATATGCCTCATTTGATTGGCAGCATAAATCAAACAGCTTCAAAATCCCACTTTGGAAATATCCCAGGAGTGGGTTGCCACAGTGCTTAGGCATTATTTTAAAACTTTTAAATTGAAAAAAGTTTACAAAGTTAATTATCAAAATAATAGTAATAAAAATGACATGGAGGCAGGCATATGAGACAAAGAGGAACAAATACAATTTTGTTTAGAGACTCTGAAGCTCACTGTGGTCATATAGGAACTGCAGGATTTGGCCCTCCAGGGTGATCACTGTTATTACTTTGATTATAGTAGCACAGGGCAACACCACACAGTCTGGAACCTGTCTGCTCCTGATGGGAGTCCCCTGGCCTGAAGAGTTTACAGTCTAAATAAGACCAGGTAGACAAGTGGAGTGAGAAAGAAAGTATTCTTATTAGAGAGATTAAGAAACTAGCTGAAGGACACATACACAGCCTTTGACAGATCCAGGGTTTAACCTAGATTTTCAGTATAGTACCTTGGTCATAAACACTTACCTATCTTCTGCTCAATTTGTGAATCACTCTTCAGATGAGATTTAAATAGACTACATCTCAGTAAAGCATGTTTATTTTGACAGCTTTTGCATAGAGAACACTTTCCGTTGACGAAGTCCTAAGCACACATATGGAGACACAAATTTGTGGGCAAGTGAAAGCCTTAAGCTCAGGCTATGGCTTCACAAGGCTCTCTACAGCATTTGCTCCAGCTTTAGTTTCACACAGAGTTTTAAACTTACAGGTGTCCAGCTGTGTAATTCCCCCTATCCAGAATAAATACTCCTTTTTTGGGTGGTCATCATGGGACACATGGAACAGAAATTAAAGAAAGAAATGTAATATCAAATGATGGAAGAAAGAAATTGCTGAACTTAACTCAAACTTAACTCACATGCCACAGAAAAAAAACTATGAAAAGTTTTAGATGTCAGTGTTGACACAAAATATTGAACCATGCCCATTATAAAATCCACTTAATTGAAATAAAAAATACACAATATAAAAATCCACTTGACAGAAATGTTAGTCATTAACATTCTTCCTACATCTTACACGAAGGAATTACTTGCGAAAAGTGCTCAGATTACTTGTGAATCTGAGAGGACACTTGTCGACCAAGTCTCACCTGAGAAAGAAATGATAACCTTTAATAATAAACGGCTCATTTCTCAGCATAATTTCTATTAATTCCTCGACCTTTGCTTACACTACCAACACAAATTGCTTTGATGATTGAACACAATACGAGCTAGAATCAAGGTCAGGTTGTCTTTTATCTTCATACGGCACTAGGAATTCAGTTAAGTCACCTGCATAAATCTTCTGAACAGCCGTTCAGTCAGGCGAGCACCTGGCTTGGTTTCCAAAAGCTGCCAGGACTGGCTCCAGGATCTGCTCGAGAGCCGCAGAGCCTCCACGTTTCCTCTGCAAGGTCCGGCATAACTTCCCTGTCGCCGTGGTCTCCCGGGTACCGGTGTTTAGCCCACACCCCCAGCCAGCGGCACGGTGAAGAACAGAAGCGGCCTCCTCCTTCCCGGGGAAGGAGAGGTGCCACGGGAAGCCGCAACCGTGACTCAGAGCCGTCTCTGTCACAACACGCGTTTCTCAAACGTCCCGATGCTTCAGAAGCCCGGGACGGTCGGCTGGGATGGCCCCGCAGCCGCCTGTGCTGGCGGGAGGCACTGGCGCTCCCCGGCGCCACGGCAGGACTCGCCGCCTTCCGCCGGGAGCCCAGCACTCCTTGCCGCGCCTTGGCCGGCGCAGACCCTTCCCGGCGGTGCGCCCGTCTGCCCCCCCCCTTTTCCCTCTCTTCCCGTCGGGGCGAAGCTGCCGCGGGCTCCGCCGGGGCTGGGGCCGTGCGCCCTCCGCAAACCCCCGTTCCGCGCCCTCCACCTCCGCGCGGGCGCGACGCGCACCGACGGGGCGGGGGCGAAACTCGGTACCTGATTCGGTCCCTGTCGGCCCGCCGGAGCTCCGCGTCCCTCTGCAGCACCTGGAAAATCGCCCTGGCTTCCTCCTCGTTCAGAAAACCGAGATCTGGCCCCTGAGGCGCTGCGGTCATGGCTTTGCTTATCGGCGGGCGGGCGGGCGGAGGCGGGTGGGCAGAGGCGACCCCCGCGGAGCGTGGAGCCACACCAGCATGGCCGAACCCCAGGAGGACCGCGCACGCCGCCACCGGCTGGACGCGCTTCTCTCTGCACGGCGGGAGCCGGAGCCGCGGCCCCTCGGTACCGCCCCGCACCGCCCCGGGACAACACCCTCCGGAGCGATCGCAGCGCAGCCCGGCGGGGCGTGGCAGGGCAAGGCAGGGCACGGCAGGGCGGGGAGGCAGCACCGCTGTCGGGGCCGGAGCCGGAACCGGAGCTGGTGTCGCCACTCGCGCCGTGCCGGCGGCGCTCGGCAGAGTCGGGTGTATCGCTGAGCGCTCGGCGCGGTGTTTGCCTTGGCGCTGCCAGGGGAGCACACGCCCGCACGGGATGCCCGCGGCGGGCCGGTGCGGTTCCCGCCGGGCAGACGCGCCACGCCTATTCCCGACCCTTCGCGGCACCGGAGCGTGACCCCGCCGCTCTGCCTGGGCGCCACTCGGCCACCCGGCCTCCCCTCCGCTGTGCCCGACGCGCCTTGCCGCTGCAGAAGGATATCCCCGTAGTCAAAATTTTCAAGAGTGGGCCAGTGTTTCCTATTTACTCTTTTTTAAGGTTTTGCCGAAGAAATAATAGAGAACCTAAATTCTTTATAATAGTATCTCGCAAGTAATTTCATTCTGATTCCATTCTAAGGGCTCTAATGCAACTCGGCTGTTTGCTGGCAGGAGCACCACAAACTGCCGTGTCTGCCCAAAAAAGTGTGTGCTTATCTAATATGCTGCACTAGTTGAATATTTTGAGCCTTTTTTTTGCCGAAGAAAGGCTTTATTCAGGACTGAACTGCAAAGGGAGAAAGAAAATTGTGGTGAAAGAAAACACTATTTCTCTTACGGAAAAGCGAATCAGGGCAGTGTGCTCTGGGAGTGGGGCTGAGATGTACTCAGCCACCTCCCACGATGCAGCAGGCTGACGTGGGGCTGCGGAAGAATGCTTCTCCACTAGGAAGTTGAGTGTTGCAAGTGGAAATAAGGACCTTAGAGCACAGTGGGAATAACGGGTTGCAGGAGGCTCGTTGTTTTGGTACCTTCTGGCATCATTAGTCTGGTCCAAAGAGGAACTTAATTGATTCCTGGTGACCAAAAACAAAAACAAGGCTATGAGAAAATTGATGCAACTGTAATGAAAACTATGAAGAATTAAAATGTGAAGAGGAGGGGTCTCCCACAGAGAAAAAACAGTACATTTTTAATGGTGTATAGGAGATGCTTCTGGGTCAAGTCCAAGCATGTTGTTTCTAAAGGTGCAAGAGCCACAACTGTCCCTAATTCCACGTAGAGAACGTCCTGTCCTCCCCAATCTATTTTAGTAAGCATGATAGAGTGACTGTTTCACCAGCAGAAGCCTAGTGTGTGAAGTTCTCCCGAGGATTCTCCCAGGCAGCGATTTAAACGTCACTTTCCCTTTCTGACTGGTGCGTGCATGATATAGTAAGCAGTTTCATCATGCTGGATTTGCGCCCAGAGCAGAGGGGCAACATGATAACATTTTTTCTGTACATCCCTTGCAGTAACGTTATCAATGCCCACACTTGCCTTAAAAACAATGTTTCATCTTATTGATGAAGTTGTGACTTTTTTCATTTCTTGTGCAAACATCTAAGATGTTTGGACTAGATGACCTTTAAAATCCCTTCCAAGCCAGATCATGATTTCATGATAAAAAATACGTACGTACAGACAGAATACATAGGAAGGATGAGCATTTTCTTATGAGTTTGCAAAGGAAGTTCTTAAAAATACAGTATTACAGTTCTTAAAAATACACGGTGTGACTATCTATAATTATATTTATCCTGCATGTAGATCAAGAATAGAATTGTATTTCTAAGATTCTGTCATCCTTTTCTTTCATTTTTAGCAATCTAATTGATGCTTTTTTCCCCCCACCATCAAAGTGTCTGTTATAATATTTTTAGTGCAGTGGAAAACAGGGATAAGGTGTTCATTTAATGTATAATCAATGTATAGTAATAATAATATAGTAATAATGGAAATATTCACAAGAGTGGCAAATATGTACACCTGTGGCTTTAGAGAGAGGTGCTGTCAGACATCATGGTAGTTATTATTTCAATGACTTTTATCCAGAATATTTAGAGATTTAGGAACAGCCGTATTATATGGTAAGAAGACTTTCATTTTACACAGCATCTTTGGTATGTCATACCAACATTATAAAATGTGACTAGAAAGAGCTGTTAGCTATGGAGTCCTCTACCAGACATATATTTTGTGAAAAAGAACCACTTTTTCCAGTGTCCCTTCATTACTTCACCTCACTTTACAGCTTATGTCTTTCCCATGTATAGATCATGATGGCAAGAAAACACTGATTGCATTCCAGTATTTAGAGTCTTTTATGCCTTATGTGCTTTAACTTCTGTTGTATAAACCTGAGATAAGATAAATGATCTGAAATTTTTTGCATGGTTTTTAGCTAACAGCTGTTCCAGGAGGATACAGAAGTGTTTTCTTGTAAATAAGTAGCATTTCTTCTATTTATGAACCTTAAACAGAGGACCAAAACAGAATATGAGAAGCTGCAGACATGAGACGTCATTAGTAATGTTAATTGCCAATGTCACTAAAGAGGATGCTGACACACATACCTTAATTATAGGGCAAATTCTTCAAAAATTGCATTTCACAAATACTGCTGTACTAAAGGGTGGTGTTAACTCCCCTTACTCTCAGTGGAGGAATTAAAAGTGTAGGACTCCAGGAAGCCAGAGGGATTGTTTCTAAAAGTTGATCTGTAGCTAGTGAATTGAGGGGAATGCACAGGAGGGTTGGTTAAATCTTGTAGCAAATGGCCTTAAGGCTTTTATCAGCCTTGAGGCTTGGAAGAACTGTAAGGTCTTGTCTATTCCTGTCGAACTAATTACTGTGTAAATTGTGACACAGATGAGTGAAGGCTAGTTTAATTAACTCCCTGTGTTAAGTAAGAATGGCTTCATGACAAGGCAAAGAAAAAAAAATGAAGCATCTTTCATTTAAAATATATTAAATCTGCTTATTGTGTTTGAAATGAGTATTTCTAACACTAACCTAGGTCAAAAATAGGTGGATCACACACTTTTGCCCGTAAGGACAAAAGCAGTGCCTCTCTGTTTAACAAGCCTATCGTTTATATCTCAGTTTATTCTAATATTTTATTTATTTATGTGTATTAAGTTAACACCTGGAGATCCATCTGAGTTTCAGGAGATGTGGAGACTTGCAGTGTATGGTTCCCACTGCCACAGGTCAACATTTCCACTGAGCAGTGAGTGTCCTCCCACTTCAAAAGGACTTTGGACTTTAGGCATGTTAGCTGTGAAGTGGTGCACTTTGAGGATTGCCTGGACATCAACACCCAAATACTTCTTGTGTTTTTATAGCTCTTTGCATGCTATGCAGCCTCTTGTGAGTCAAGGAGGGACTCAAGACCAGGCGGAGCAGGTTGTGGAGAGCAGGCCATCGCTGTCCACCCTGTAAATGCCACAGACAACAAATCTGCTTCCACAGGGACAGCCAGTATTCAAGGTATGTGGCGTTCACAAGTCACATCTTGAAGCCTGCATGGCTGCAGACTGTTCCTTGACACAATTTCCTCAAGCACTTCCTCTTCCCGAGTCTCTCATTCATCACCTTCTTTTTTCCTCCCCATCCTCTGAGCTGTTTGGGCTGCTCCATCCCCCCACATTTAGACTCTGTCCTACCAACATGGCAGATTTCCTCACCTTATGAGTACTGCTTGCTGCTGCTGCCTCTTACCCTAACACCCTCCTACCCCATACATTGTCAATATGGATTCCTCAATTTTTTTCCATGTACAGGATCTTTTGAAATAGACTTGTTGATCACTTAGAATGGCAAAAGGGCATCATAGCAAAATATGATCTGTTTTTTGTCTGCCAGAAGAAAGGTAAGACTGATATCCCAAAAGCATATTTTTGCATTGCATGGTAGCAAGGAAAAGTGGTCGTGAGAGAGATCTCTGAACGGATGGCTGAAGTCTGACCCTCACACTTCATGACACTTCTGTCTGTGTATTTGGTGCTGCTTTGGACAATCACTCCATGACAACATTTTGTTTTGCTTTTTCTTTAAGACCATCTGTCTGTCTTTCTTCCTCCTCTACTTTTAGGATTCAGCTAATTCCTAATTTAATTTTTAGTACTCACTGGGATTGTACTTTCTCTGGACTGGAGATGAGAATATTGTGAGTAGGATCCCTCACAGAACAAGACAGGTTGGAATTTTAGGGGACTGCTGTAGAAGGGGGTGGGCTGAAGAGACATATGGAAAAGATAGTTACTTGTATATCTCTGGAGTATAAGAGCACTGCTTGGAATGGAAGAGGAACATGCTTGGTTGAAATTATGCCGTATTTCTGCTTTATTATAAGTGATATCTTGACTGTCAGAACCATAGTTTGGCTTGTACTGTGTATAACATCTGCTGTCGTGACAGAAATTAGGTAACCTTCTCTTCCTGTTTAACTAATATGCACATAAACATAATGACCAGAGGCTAATATCTGGGACATGGCAGAATTATGCATTGAATATATTAAGGTTATATGCCAGTGTATGCAACATATTATGACAGGCTTGAGTAAAGGTACAAAGAACCATGCATGACTAAACAGTAAGTAGGAGACATCACTAGAAGCAAGAAAGCAACCTGCAAAACACTGAAGTCATATTCAAATGAAGAAAATAGAAAAATTCATAAATCCTATCTGATGACATATTAAAATAAAATTAAGCAGACAAAAAAAAAAGACAGGTAGGAGAAGCAACTTGCTGAAGGTCTCTAAACCAGGAGTAAACCCTTCTTCGACACATCAAAAAGCTCATCAGGGAGTCTATAGAGATAATCAATGATAGGTGTCTAAAAAAGACAAGAGTCAGTGTTTCTTCTAAAAATGGAAGTCCTACTTTACAGTGCTCTTTTTGAAGGGTGTCAACAATGTTTCGACAAAGACAGCCAAGTTGACCTAATCTGCTTGGACTATTGAATACTTTTGACAGTATAATCATCAGTAACTTCTAAGGAAAATTATTAGTCATGAGATTAAATAAAATCTGATGGGTAAATGGGTAAATTTTATTTTTTTATGGATAAATAACAGGTTACAACATGGGAAACAGAGGGTAAGAGGACAGGTTACTTTTACAGTGGAAGTAGGTCACTGGTAACAACTGGTCACAACCATCTGGTAACCACTGGAGTTTGCCAGAGCTCTGTGCAGGGATCTGTATTGTTCATTACACTCTTAGGTGACCTGGAAAAGAAATTAGCAGTGAGGTGAGAAAGTTTGCTGGTGTGGTGGAAAAGTTTGTGATGTGAAGATATTCAGTGTGATAAGGACAAAGGCAGACTGTGAAGGACCACAAGAAACTTTTGTAGGGCAGAATGACTAGCAAATATGTGTGGAAAAAGATCATAGCTTAACATATAAGCAGCTTTCACATATAAGCAATGGACTCTTAGCTAACTATCACCATTTGGAAGCAAAGTCTTTATGATATGCAGAACTTGTGTAAAACATCAGAAGAGGAAATAGAATATTAGAAGTTATTAGGAAAGAAAAAATCCCTAATTTTCTTAGAGCTTGTATATGAATATGGAATTATGTATGGAGTATAAATTATATTGCTTATTCATATACAATGTGAACATAGATTTCTGACTATATATTCTGAATATATTTTCATCTATATTCTATATATAGATGATAGAATTAGAATATGGAG
>VYZS01006511.1:0-10944 GCA_013400695.1 Neodrepanis coruscans | reverse complement strand
ATATATTTTTTCTATATAGTTCTATATTTTTTTTATTTTCTATAAAGCACGGAAATGGTGGAAAGGAATTGACTTTGGCACTTCTTCAAGTACAAAAATGAGGGGTCATGAAGTGGAGTTAATAGAAGGTGATTGCAACACAAACAAAAGGAGAAGAACTTATGCAGCTCCTTGCCAAAAGATTTGAAGCAAAGGGCTTCCAGAGCAGACAGACCATGGAAGGAGTTGAAAGAGAGATTCATGTAAGATTATTCATTAAACGAACCATTCGGGAAAAACTCAAAGCTGAGAATAGACATACTTTGGAGAGCTTCACGTATACTTAGCCTGTTCTTGTTCTTCTTTAGGCATTTGCTTATGTCCAATCATGGCAACAAGATACTGAGCTGGATGGACATGCAATCTGAACCCGTATGAGCATTGCATGTTCTGATGACCATACCTGGGAACATGTGTGTGAAACCTGGGGAAATAGGTTCACAGTGGAGTACTGTTGCCTCTGGATGGGCTGTGAATTGAAGTAGCTGGGCATTCTTCGTTAAAAATAATGCCTCAATGTAAGGGATCTGCCTCTGGGATCTCAACTATCATACAACTAGATCCATAAATGCAGTAATGAATATGTGTTTTATCTGGCTGTGGATGGCTCCTTGTCTTAGAAAAGACATCCCTGATGATTTCTCTTCTTTTAGGCCTTCTGGTTAGCTCTAATGTGATTATGACCAGCTGCCATGAGATCTTGTTGTGGCTGTCCTGAAATAGTTTCTGGATATTTACAAATACTATTAGAAGTTCTATCCTTGAGAGCAAACAGATCTTCTGTTTATACCAGTTGTTCTTCATTTTCTAAGTCTTAAAAATTTTGCATTTTATCAACAGCAACTAAAAGACAGGTGTCAGAGTTCAAGCAGAGTGGTGTCAAGATATGATGGCATACAGAGAGATAGATGAGGCTGCTCTGTATGATAGGACAATTTGCAGGATTCGGAGTAGACCTGTGCATTTTTGCATCCAAACTGCTTTCAAGAATTAGGTTCAAACTCAAAACTCCTCTAGTTGTGCCTTAATTCCTTATCAGACCAGCATTCATGCTTGTACTAGATTCAGGTTTATGTTAACCAGCACATGAGGAATGTTGACAAAGCATGCAAGGTCAAATCCAAGCTAACAGGACAGTATAGACATAGCTCAAGTGTCCCTATGCTTCCCTCTTTGTGTATTATTATATAAAATCTAGCCAAAAATCTGACTGCTGTGTCTGTCCTGGTTTTGGCTGGGGTAGATAGTTAATTTTCTTCCCAGTAGCTGGTATAGTCTGGTAAGACACTGATGTTTTTAGTCGCTACTAAGTAGGGTTCATAGTAAGTCAAGGACTTTTCAGCTTCTCCTGCCCTGCCAGTAAGGCGGCTGGAGAGGCACAAGGCATTCAGGAGGGGACACAGCTGATCCCAGCTGATCAAATGGATATTTCATACCATATCACATCATGTATGTAAGCTGGGGGAAAAGCTGACCAGGGGCTGCTGCTCAAGCATTGGTCAGTGGGTGGTGAGCAGTTGCATTGTGCATGATAATTACCATTATCATTACAATTATTATTATTTTCTGCCCCATTAAACTGTTTTTATCTCAACCTATGAGTTTTCTCACTTTCACTCTTCTGATTCTCTCCCCTGTCTCCCTGGGAATGAGTGACTGTGTGGTGCTTAGTTGCCAAATGAGGTTAAACCATGACAATGAGATTAAACTATCTATAGTCCCCAGAATTGCCGTAGTTGTGTAGGGTGATATATCCATTTTTTCTTCACAAAAAAACAAAACCAAAACCAAACAAAACAAAGAACCCCCTAATACAATTTAAGAGCAGCCAGCATGGCTTTATCATAGATACCTGGCTGCCTTCAATGATGAGATACTGCTTTGGGGATGAGAGATTAGAAATGGTTTTATTAGTTATTTTTACTTTAGCAAGACTATCAAGACCATGTTTGGTTGTATCCTTATAACCACATTTGAGAGGTATGGACAGCATGGGTGGACTATGAAGTTTATGAAAAAAATGATTGGGCCATGGACCACCAGGCTCAAAGAGTTCTGCTTAGCAGCTGAAAGTCTAAATGGTAGACAGTCAGGAGTTGTATTCTTCTGAGTTAAATAGTGACTCTGGTAATATTTAACTTCTTCACTAATGACCTGAATGATGAGATGGAATGCATCCTCACTACATTAGCAGGTGACATTAACTTGTGGGAAAAAGTTGGCATGCTGGAGGGCAGGGTCAGGGCAGCTATTCAGGGGGATCTCAACAGACTAGAGAAATAACCAGACAGCAACTTCTTGAAATTCAAGAAGGCAAGTAAGGAAAAAAAAAAAAGAAGCAAGTAAATCTCATCTAAAGCTCTATCTGGGCATGCTACTGTATGCTACTGTACGCTACTGTACAATTTGACAGGCTAGAATGCAGGTTCTAGGAAAGGACCTGGGGTTCATGATGAACAATGCAAACAATGAGCCAGCAATGTGCCCTTGCCGCAACAAAGCCTGACTGCATGTTGGGCTGTATAAGGAACACTGTAGCCAGCAGGCCGGGAAAGTACCTTCCCTGTGAATTCAAGAGGCTGCATCTGGAATACTGTGTCCAGTTTTGGATTCCCAAATATAAGAAACATTAGCATATAAGGACAAGTCCAGAGGAGGAACATAAATCTGACCAGGGGCCTGCAGCCTGTGACACATGAGTAGAGAGTGAGAGAAATTACTTTGTTTAACCTGAAAAAAGGGTTAAGGGGATTTAATAATTGTATACACCTTTCTAATGGGTGATTAGATAGATCTCCTTGGTCCAACAAAAAAGGACAAGTAACAATGGATATAAATTGCATGAAAAATTCTTACTCACCATTATTAAAAAAAAATCATTAATTGATTTGGATTGAAAGGAGCCTTTAGAGCTCATCTTGTTCAACCCTCCCTGCCATGGGAAGGGACATCTTTCACTATATCATGTTGCTCAAAGCTTGCCCTGCCTGACTTTGAACATTTCCAGTGATAGAATCAAGGTTAATCCAACACTGTCATGGGCTGTCTAGGAATGTTGCAGATATGCAAAATTTGACTGGGGAAGGCACTGAGCATCTAACATTGAAGTTAGCCCTGAGTTGAGAGGGGATTCATCCTGACAAGCTCTACAGTCCATCTAGATTACTTTATGCTCTGTAAATCCAAGTGATTTATAGCATATATGCCACATTTAAATCTTCAAAATGAAAATTTGCAGAGACGTGTAATGGTTCTGTGTACTGACTGCAACATGTAACCTGTCATGAAGAAGTTTGTTTCATGGTATATATCAAGTCATCTTTTACTAGAAACTAATAACCAGATTATCAGAAATAGTTACTAACAGCAACAGTGATGGATGTCCTTAGAATCTCATAATTTCCAGTACACAGTGGAGAAAAAGGTAGTAAATCTTAAAAAAATTATTACTTCAATTTTCATTTAATTTAGAAAACTAAAATAAATTGAACAATTAAAAAATCTCACAATCTATAATAAAGTTGCATAACTGAAAATCTTAATGATATCTTTCGTTAAATTGTTTGAGCTAAAACCATATCACACTCTGTTTAAACCTGAAAGCAAGTACAATTATTAATGCCTCAGAGAAATCTCTGGGCTTATTTACATGCTCTGTTTTGGAGAACAAAGTACAGCAACTAGCTAAATCAGAATGCCTCTGTGAATATGTCAGGGGAAATTAAT
Source organism: Neodrepanis coruscans (assembly GCA_013400695.1). NCBI lineage: Eukaryota > Metazoa > Chordata > Aves > Passeriformes > Philepittidae > Neodrepanis > Neodrepanis coruscans. Next base: position 7,179 of record VYZS01006511.1, on the reverse strand, counting down.
ATAAATTGCTTTAATATAAATGCTTTCCATTCCAGCTAGGCAGCAGATTGTCTAGAACTTAATTATATCACAGAAAATTCTGTGATCATTTTTAGCACTTAACTCCAAGAGTGCTTTTATTGCAAGAGGATCACTACGATAAGGCAAAATCCTTACTTTATTTGGTTTGCATTGACACCCCTGGCAATGGAAGATGGAGGAGTAGCCCATTCACATGCTTCTTTTAAATATTGTGGCTATTGATGCTGGTCAGCTATGAATATAGTATGTCAGAAGAACAAAGAGTATTTTTGACCAAAAGTATTTTACCTTTGCTTTTTTATAGCAAACAATTTCACTTGGAAGATCAGGTAAAAGACACATTTGTGCTTCAGTTCAATTAGCTCATCCCCATCTATATATATATTGATGATGAGTCTAAATAGCTTTATCTGCCAAAGAAAATATTAATTTTACTAAATGTAAACACTTGTAGTGCAGATAGCTCCCTTTAAATGAGTTTACCTAATTATATTTATTTTCAATGAAGAAGACTAAGCGTTTATACTGCACAATTTATCTCATTCTAAAGTAGACATATAAAATAGGTCAGATGAATCATGCCTTAAAAAAGGCTCTTTCTCTCCATTGAATATAAAGGGAGTCTGGCATGACTAGCTTCGAATTGTACACTGTGTATGTATAAAGTTAGGTGAGAGGAATCCCATCCCACCTGTTTGTACACTTAATAAAAGGAGACTACCAATATAGTATGAAATTGAACAAACTGTCCCCAGGCTTTGAAACAAGTTCTTTTAATCTTGAGCAATTCAGCTCTTAATTTAGGGTTTGATTTAACTCTCATTGAAGTCAATAGCTATATGTTTTAAGGCAAATTTAATGAAGCTTTTCAATTATTTTTTTTGCTCCTCATCAAGGATACTTAATTAAATTCAGTGAGAAATGGATACACAATGCTTAATGAGAAAGGATATTCTATAAATATAGGCTAATTCAAACAGGAATTTTTTGCAAATTAGTTTTTTCCCTTCCATCTTTTAAATTAAATATGTGAGAAGTATAGATAATTCCTTAGTGATAAATGTCTTTAATAATTCTAGTTAAAGTAACACCAGGAAGTGGAGATGTTATTTGCTTTCACAGGACTATTAACCCTTTAATTAATGTGTGTAATGTATTAAATAAAGTCCAGCAGGATGCTATCGCTCTGTTTAAGCAATGACTCTCAAACTTGCTTTGCACTGTCGATTTTGCAGAACTACTCAGTGCTGGACTGCAGACAACAGTAGGCTTATTGTACTCTTTTTACCACAGAGTGCAATGGAGTTGTAGTTGGAAAGTCTGATACTAACTTTCAGGCTCTACTAAAAGTGATGGAAATGAATGGCTATCCAAATAAAACCACTGAAAGTTTATTATGTAGCCTGGGTGTAGTCCAGTCCTGATCTTTATGTGGGGAACTGAGGAATGCACTTAAATGGCTGTGGCCGTGACATGTAACACAGGAGCTTTTGCTGGCACTAAAGGGAGAGATGATTCCAGAAGATTTGTATTCTCTTTCCTCATTGCTAAATTCATGCTAAATATCTAACTGGCTTCACAGTTCATTGATTTGCGTGTGCAACTGGTATGGAGGTCTTGGAGGGTGAGAGAGAGGGAACTCTGTGAAAGGAAGGACTTAGCATTTGAATGAGATTTACAAACTCTAGAGTTAAACTCCATACATCTACTATCTAATTCAATTTCTATTTCTACCTGTAAATCTGCTTCAGAGTAAAGCAGGTTTGAGATTCTGAAGCCAGAACATTACCAGGAGCTGCATGAGCAGTGTGAGAGAGAAAGCTGTCTTCCTTAGCTCTGTGCTAGGAACTGTGTGTTACAGGCTCCCCAGGCAACCCCTGTTTGACAACCCTGGTGCGAAGGCATAGCAGGTCAGCTTGGAAGGATTCTTTCAAACATATTAAAAACTGAAGCAGCAACTCTGCATATTAATAACAGGATTAAATGAAAAGAACTGTATCAGTACACAGTCTGAAGGCAAAGGACTCTTCAGTGCATCTAATAGTAAAAGAAGACGATTTAACTAGGGGGGGAAATAGAAGCAACTTCAAGATGTTAGAAACAAACAATGCAAAATCAAATAGTTTTTCTTTGATTCATTCTACCCCATTCTTGTGGCTTGAGATTTTCTGCTAAACAAGCAGCTCTCCTGTAAACTAGCTCTGCTGTGCCATTCCTAGCTTTCATTCACATAGCATCCTGACTACCTTTATTGTGGTGCCAAATCCAGCCACTTATGAATAGTCAGTCTATGTAAGTGTGTAAGAGAGAACTGTGTGCTCTGCAGAGCTTGTTAGTGGGGAACACTGAAGATGATAGAAATGTAATGCTAGTAGGGTAACTTCAGCCCCTTTGGTGCTCTCCTTCTGGGTAAATCTGTGCTTGAATTGTTCTAATTGTGTCAGCATGTATTTAAAAACATTTGGTGCAGAATAACTAAAACTCTGGGCCCTGAAGGAATGCAGAATTAAGAAGTTTTTCCTGTTCCGATTGAAATAACTACATTAGTAGTTTTCGTGCAAATTATCACTTTATTAATGAACAATGCAGATTTTCTATTTCATACTGAAAAGAAAATGAAGTTTCTGTGCATTAAAAAGTGACCGTGCTATGTAATACATTACTAATTTTTTTAGAAGAAATAATAAAAAAACTGAGAACTTGTATCAATAATCCACAGGGAGGCTACACACACATATATACGTATATATATCTCAATAATAGTTATATTCAAGTATATAATCAAGTTATATTGATACAACTGCAGCATTTTCTGGTAACTTATTTTCATGTAATACCATCCATAAATTTTCCTTTTACAGGCCTATTTCATCAGATGAAGGAATCACATACAAGTTTTATAACATTATAAAGATACAATGGGTTTCACTTATTAATTACTAGCACAAAAGTGCTAGTAGAAGTATTTTTCATGACACAAGATCTGTTAAAATTACTTCATCAGTCTTCAACAGTTTTAATATTTTGTTTTATTCACCAGCTCACAGGAACTACATAAAAGCCTCTTGCTTAAAAGCAAATAAAAATATAGAACTAAGAAGGCAAAGCCTTAGTAATGGCTGGGCTTTAAAGGCAAGGGGATTTGTGAGACATGCATGTTCAGTAAACAAACACATTTATCTACTTGTTTGGATTTGATAGTGGAAATGTTGCCACATGATTGACATGGCAACAGCCATCACCAAATCAGTGAAATTGCACAATAATGAATTTGTGCCACATATAGAATGGAAATTCTATCTACTCTCATGGGCTAATTTGCAAGGACTTGCCTACCCTGCAGGTGCTTTGAAATCTGATCTATTACAGTAGAGAAATCCTTATATAGTGGTGCTTTTGTGGTCCACAAAATTGGGTTTTTTACCTGGTATGTAACAAGCCAGTAGTTACATACTTGAGAGAGACATTGATTATTTATTTCAGAGTTGCACAAGCCTGAGTGCTCAGTGATATTCCACAAATCAGGCACACCAACTATCAAAACTTTTTTACTGTTTATACATTTTAGCAAACAAAGGCATTAATATTCATAGGCTACAAGTTACAGAGTTCTCTTATGAATTAGTATTCTGTCTTCTGTTTGTTAATGATTCTCTTGCTATTCATGCTTATTAGTCTGCATGCTTGGTCTTTATCTTCTTTTGAGCCAGTGGGTTTCTTGAGACAGTGAGTCCTGAGTCATGGTTGCAATAGCCCCCTGCCAGCATTAGCTTTTTCCCAGTTGGAGCTTATTCTTGCACAGTTGCTGACTTGGCTTTATTAGTTTCTTCCTTATCTTGGGAGTTCTGCCAAATATCCTTGTGGCCCATAAATTTGGCATTCTTTGTATCCACTATCAGTGATACATCCTTCTTCCCAAATTTTGGTAACTTCCCCCTAGCTCTGAGATCACTGAAGAATATCAAGCCCTAAACCTTAAAAATTCTGTTCTACCAACAAGTAATTTTTTTTTAACACCCAGACATCCCTTAGAGCTTGTTAGCTGCTACCTGTTCCACAGATTAAAACTCCTTTCTTGTTGATTAGGCTTGAAAGTATACAAAGATCAAACACCAAAGAACATCCTTTCTTAAGAAAATTTTATATATTCCACATTTTACAAGACTGAGATATCTGACAGCTTGTTTTGGGGATCAGTTGCTGACTGAGGAAATAGAAAATGGCACCAGTAGGAATGACTATTTTAATCTGGCAGAATTGACTACCTAAGCGTCCTAGTACACGGAAAAGCAACATGTTGCATTACCTGGGTGACACACTATTATTCAACAACAAAACCAGCTGCCAGCAGCAGCAGAAGTAGTCATATGGCTCACAGATGGAAAAAGAATTAATCTGAAGGGAGTTAGGAGCTGGCTATCATCCTTAACTTCTCTCCCCTATATGGTCAGGTGATGGGAGCTACTTTTTGTATGATCTTAAAAATCATAATCTTGTTAGGAGCTGGACATGCTGTCTGGAGGATGAGAAGAATAGTAATGAAAAAGCAGGCAGCTTCTAAGGAGGAACTGAATCCTGCTACCCAGAGGAGCAAAAATTTTCCTCTTTCCTTGATTTCCTTGGCATTGTGATGCTTGGAAGGGGATGCTCAAAAAGGAGGCAGAAATTATTCTATGCCTTTGTAATTAACCTTTGTCATGGATGATTAGGTCAGAGTAGCAAAAATAATTTTTCATTCAAACATCTCTTCATTCAAGATGAGGAGTAAAACCAGTTTTTCCTCCATGGTTACACTCTCACCTGTTTTCCATCAGTCCTGGTGACAAAGAACAGATCTGTATTCATTCAGAACAATAAAAAGACTTTGTCAGCCACAGCAAAAGCAGTTTGTGTGCTGTAGTGGCTGACCCTGAGCTCCTATCCAGTCTCTTTTTCACTTCTCCCAAGAGGGATGAGGGAGAGACTTGGAATAGCAAAAGCTGAAAGCTCATGGATTGATATAAAGAGAGTTTAATAGGTGAACAATAGGTTTACTTGGATGTGCAAGTAAAGAAAATAAGGAATTAATTCACTACATCCTGTTGGCAGCAGGTGTCCAGCCACTTCCTGTCAAGCAGGGCCTCAGCACACAGTTACCTGGGATGACAAATGTTTAACCATAAACAGTCCTCATAGCTGAGCACAGTGTCCGATGGCATGGAAAATCCCTTCAGTCAGTCTGGGTTGTCTGTCCTGTTTGTATCTGCTCCCAGCTTTGTGCATACCCCCAAACTATTTGCTGGTGGGGCAGAGTGAGGAAAAGAAAAAAAAAACAAACAACCCCAAGACTGTGCAAACACTGCTCAGCAACATCCAAAACACTGGTGTTACTAACAGTCTCAGTCAAAAATGCAAAAGAGAGCAGGCTACGACAGAAGTTGAGTCCATCCCAGCCAGATCCAATGCAAGGGCTGATCATATTCTGCTGCTGCAAAAACCATTGTGAGAGGAGAGGAGCACTTGTGCTAGCAGACATTCCTATAGAGAAGCCTGATGTGACTGGTGATGATATGTCAGTATGTCAACCTATGAATCAATTGAAAAGCCAAAACTTGATATATGTCTGATCGATGCTTATCTGGGTGAGAAACTAGTTACAGCCCATATTCTCTTTTTCCCTCAAGCAGAATAAATTATAATTGTATCTGTTTATATATCTTGTTTGCATTCAAAATTCAACTTATCAAGCATTACAGCCTGATGGACCTGGACTGGGCTCCACTGCTGTGAAAATGCATGGCAGAAGCCAGCAGGGAAGCACAAGACCAAGTCTGTGTGGAGGAGCCCAATTTGGGGCATGGCTTCCCAGGCAAAGGCAACACAGAGGTGTTGAGGCCAGGACCAGGAGTGGCTCAACAGCAGAGGTGCAGTGCAGGGTGTGGCCCCAGGCATGACTCCAGAGGTGAGGTAGGCGTGAAGACATGAGTTCCAGGGTGGGGTGAGAGCAGCATGTGTGCTGGCAAAATGCCTATGTCCTGGCTTCGTGCCCAGAAAATGATAAAATCAGGAAAGGACTTACCAAATGACCTTCTTACCTGGGAAACCTAATTATGGCTCCAGCGTGGGCTGCAGTGATACCTTGCTGGTGCATGAGAGGGTGGAAGCAAGGCAAAGGGCTGAGGGTGGAACAAAACAGGCTATGAGGAAAACAAATGTGTGGAGAGTCTGTGTGAAAGATTAGGAAAAAGACAACTAAGCATAGAGTCTGTCGTTAAAGTAAAATTTTAAATTGGAACCTGCTGCATCCAGACTTAACAATCACCAGCATCAGTGACTAGGAATGAGAGTAGGAGAAACTGCTGAAAAGGATGATGAGACAGCTGCAGATATCACTCACACAGAAAGGCAGTGCCTAATGTGACAAAGCCTGCTAGTGCAGAGTTGACCCAGCAACGTATTTGCAATAACTTTCAACTGGGAAAATACTTTTCACGAGGTCACTGATTTGTGCCATGAAGATAAAGTATTATTGACCTAGTTGTAAGAGGCTTCATCTCCACTCTAGTGGATGATCAGACCAGAATGACTCTTAGAATAAGGAGGGAGAATTGGTTTCATTGCATGAGAATCAGACAGTGTGAGTGTATGAAAGAAACCAGGAGATTAGAAAGAGCATTGGAGAGCTGAAGAGGAACCCAAAAGAAGGAGCGATTCTTAGTCACTGGCTTACAGCCATCTTCAAATCTTCTATTGGATTTTTAATTCACATTACTTAATGGCATATAATTCTCCAAATTGCTGTCTTAGAATTATGTATTTCTTATTTAACAAAAAATAATAAACATCAAAATTTTGCTCATGCCTGTTGTAATGGTTTGGCTTAAAAAAAACGCAGGGGAAGACAAAGAAAAAACTAACTCTTTTCCTAGGCCCATATCTGGTTGGGAGGAGTAGCCAGGTTACCAAAGTTACCTCTGCCTGGGTTGTCCCATCAGCCCCAGGGACCCCCAAGGTGTGCTGGGAAGGGGCTGGGATTATAAATCTGCGGGACAGAGCGCTCGCCCTCTCTCTTTCCCCCAGACCCTGGAGCTGAAGGCGGAGTGTCTCTACTCAGCACGGCCTTGAGGATTTTTCCCCCACCTGGACTTTGCTGCCAGCTGTCTTTCCTCCACGAAGTTC
>VYZS01006510.1:230-14143 GCA_013400695.1 Neodrepanis coruscans | reverse complement strand
TTTTTTTTTTTTTTCCCAAGTTTAATTATATTTGAGGGGCCTTTAAGAAATCTGCCTTTAGAAATGCAAAAATGTGTCTGAATCCTTATGGCCTCCCATGTGAGCAATTCTTCAGCTGCTTTTAACATAATTCCAGGCTTTTTGAAGGGAATATCATATAGATTTGTGTCCATGGGGGCTCCTTTTGCAGGATGATGCTTATGTGGAATTGGGTTTAAAGGATCTTTTTAAGCTCTCCTAATGCCACTTTCTGTTGCAGATTCTCCATAAAAAGGTGAATCAACAGGAAATTACTCATTGTGCACCAGGATGGGGTTGATTTTAAAGGCAAGGAGAGGATAATAATATGAAAGAGAACAAAGTGAGCCACAGAAAAGCACATTTCTAGCCCTGAAATCACTCTCTTGTGCTTCTCTTTCGAAGAGCTGCTGCCCGGTGGGATGTGCTGGGAAGTTGGTAAGTGCTCCCAATTACCCCAAGAGCTGCCATTCACTGGATGTGAATGGATCATGTGGATCATGATGCCAAGAAAAATCTCCTCCTTCAAAAAAAAACCCCAGCAATCTGCCAGAGTTCCCACTGGGATCTCAGCAGGGTGGTTAAGCCCTTAAAATATGTCCAAGGGAGATGAGATAGGAGACCAACAGTAGGATGGAGACCTTATCCACAGCCAGTCACACTCTGCTGCAACTTTGGGAAGCACAGGACCAGTTTTGGTGACTGGACACCACCATTGCTCTGAGTTATGAGCCCCAAAGGGGGAGAAACTCATCCCTCCAGGAGAACCCCAAAGGCTGGGGGTGACTGGAACTGTCCCCAGAGCCCCAAGTTCTGACAGAGCAAAGGATGAAGAACCTTCTGGACCACAGCAAATATTCCCAAGGGTTCTAATGGCAACCTCCCTGCCTGGTATGTTTATGCCAGGGATTCCTCTGAAGGAAGCACAGCTCCAAAGTGGTTTCTGGAGAAGGAGAAAAGGATAATTTGGGATTTCTCACTGCTCTGAGTGTTAATTGAGGGGATGGAGAGACCTGGTCACCTCAAGTGCTGCCTCAGGGCAGTTAAATATCTTCCAGTTAACAAGTCCCAAAATATTTTTGCAACAGAAAGTTGCTGATGTTTGCGGTAAATGTTGGAGCTTTGCTTCCTGGGTCACCTTCAAATATCTGCTTTAGAACAATATATGGACAGACAGGCTGCAAGGAGAGAGACAGGGCATTTAATTAGTGTGTTATGGAATAGAATACATAAGGTTGAAAAAAGACCTTCAGGATCATCCAGTCCAACCTTTGTCCCATCCCCACCTTGTCACCCAGCCCAGGGCATTGAGTGCAACATCCAGTCAATTCCTTGAAAACTACCAGGGATGGGGACTCCAAACTTCACTGGGCAGCCCCTCCCAATGCTTGACAGCCCTTTCCATGAAGGAATTCTTCCTGATGTCCAACCTGAAGCTCCCCTGGAACAGTTTGAGGTCATTTTCTCTTGTTTTGTCACTAGTTGCCTGACCCTCACCTGACTACAACCTCCTTTCAGGGAGTTAAGGGGAATGAGAAGGTCTCCCCTGAGCCTCCTTTTCTCCAGGATGAGCCTTCCCAGCTCCCTCAGCCACTCTCCCATATGAATCATCCTCTAGATCCTTTCTCAGCAACATTCCCTTCCCCCCATTCTCCAGCCTCTCAATGTCTTTTCTGAAATGAGTGGCCCAAAACTGAGCCCAGGATTTGAGCTGTGGCCTCCCCAGTGCCCAGCACAGAGGGACAATCCCTGCCCTGGTCCTGCTGGTCACATCATTGCTGACAGAAGCCAGGATGCCTTTGGCCTTCTTGGCCACCTGGGCTCATGTTCAGCTGCTGCCAACCAGCACCTCCAGGTCCTTTTCCACTGAGCAACTTCCCATCCCCTCTTCCCTTGGCCTGGAGCACCACGTGGGGTTGTTGAGTTTAAATTGCAGGATTCAGCATTTCACCTTATTTAAATTCATACTTGACCTTGTCCCATCCATGGATCCTTGTCCCATCCATGGATCCTTGTCCCATCCATGGATCCTTGTCCCATCCATGCAGCCTGTCCAGATCCCTGTGCAGAGCCTTCCTGCCCTCCTGCAGATCAGCACTCCCACCCAACTCAGTGTCGTCTGCAACACTGAGCTTTTTAAGTGTCTAAATAGAATTTAGAGAAGAAAAACAACAAACAACAGAGAAACTAGACAACCATTTTTTTACTCAGATTACAGAGCTCAATATAATTTTATCAAGGCATTTGATTCTCTTTGACCTGATCCCTTTATGTCTCCATTACCTTCCACTCCAGCAGTAACAATCTTCAGTTTGACTGAATAATACTGATTTAAAAAAAAAAAAAAAAGAAAAACAAATTTTTTTTTTTAATTATCCTTCTCCCAACCCAAACCTGCAATATAAATTTTTAGAAACCCAGCAGAAACCAGGCACAATGCCATATCCCAGCCTTCTCCTCTCTTTTCCACACTCTTTTCCCAGGGTTGCAGTTTTCCTCGCGGGCGCTGATTCCGTTCCACGGCTGCGTCACTCTGATCACATTCTGAGCTAAAAAATCCCTTAACCTGGGATCCACTCCTCCAGGTTTTGCATCAGAATTGCTCCCTCCCAGAGACTGAAATTACCCACACCTCTGTCATTCCTCAGGAGTGCAGATTTAGGCTTCATTTGTACACACTTCACTCTGTGCTGACAGATGTCTTGGGCTCCTCGGTGAATGTCTTTATGAAAAATGTCAGTGATATCAAAATAAGCCACAGGGATTTATTCACATGTTATCACTAGAAAAGACATTCCTTCTCTGTCTTTCATCCCCTGCCTTGCAGTGGCAATCATTTTCATATTTGCTTCCAATTAAACATGGATTTTTCTAGTGGCTGGGATGTGCAGCAGCGTGTCTTTGTGTGTGGTGAGCTCTTCCCCTCTCTGTCCCAACAGAAACCATAAAATCATGGAATGGTTTGGTTTAGATTGGATATTAGGAAGGAATTCTTCCCTGGGAGGGTGGGGAGGCCCTGGCACAGGTTTCCCAGAGAAGCTGTGGCTGCCCCATCCCTGGAAGTGTCCAAGGCCAGGTTGGAGCCACCTGGGATAGTGGAAGGTGTCCCTGTTCTTGGCAGGGGGTTGGAACAAGAGGATCTTTAGGGTCCCTTCCAGCCCAGATCATTCTTTACCACCTCAACATTCTAGAGGGGCAATAAAAAAGAGAACAACACCTTAGAACTTCTTTGAATGAGTAGAAAAATCGTGGTTCTATAATCACAGTGATGGTGTTGCACCAAATTCTATAAATAATGTCTTTCAAGGTTTATTGCTCAGGCACCTAAAAGGAGAAAATAAAATTTAAATGCTCCTATTACAGATGTTGCACAAAGAATGACTTTTCCTGTCTAACTTTAACAGGCAACTAAGATACATTTATGTTCATACATCACTACTTTTGACCAGAGTTTATTATTGTGTTAAGAATGCAATAAAAGTAGCAGAGCACACTTGGGCTGTCAGTCATCCATACCCAAAATGATCTCCCATGCCAAGATTCTCAAACCCAAGAGCTTCAGGGCTGTGGTAAATGGGAAAGGGTCAGAGATAAGGTCACAGCACCTGGGTTAATTCCACAATTCTAATGCACCATGTGGCTTCCAAGGCACCCTGTTTATCTCAGTTCTTCACCCTTCAGAAATTATAATCTCTAAAATCGTCATGGGGAGATGACTCAGTCTACTGGAAGCTGAAATCAGCTGGTAAAAGCTTGCATCTACTGAAAACGAATGACAAAACACACATTGCCCTTTAAAAAAGCCAAGCTTTTGCCTTAAAATGCTTTAGATCTGCCTGCAGGATGGGAAGGCACAGTCTGAACTTGTCTCCTGTGGAAATTGTGATGGAGGGCTGATTCCTGAAAGGCCTGAAAATAATTTAGAATCATAGACTAACGGAATGGTTTCTGTTGGTTTTGACCTTAAGGACAATTTAGTTCCAAAGTGCTGTTTATTGTTTGCCTTGTTTCAGTCTAGAGACAAATAAAAGTAACCCAGCCTGGATCTCTGGGATTACAGATGTTAATTCTCTTTACAACCCCGTGCATGGGCAGAAAGGACCATCCTGTGGTTTGGTGTCCTTCCCATCACCCCACAAAGCAGGGCAGGGAGTCAGGGGGTGAATCCTGCAGCAAAGCCACAGCAGGGACCCAAAGGAGAAGGGTTAGGGGGCCAATATCCAAACTCTAATCCCTTTATAGCCCCAGCAAGAAAATGGCAAATAAGAAGAGGATTTGCTTAAAGGAAAAGCCCTCAGAGTTCAACCAAGGCTCCTGCAGCACCAAAAGGCTCAAATTCCACTTGAATGCTGGAAACTTTCTTCTCTTGTGTGTCATCGGATTTTTGGTAGGGCATCCAGAGGAGAAATTCCCCACTGTGCTGTTGGCATTTCAGGAGGAGAAAGGGCACAGATCCAGCAAACCAACGGGATGCTGTTTGCAAGCACAGCCCTGTCCTGGGGTGCCCGAGATTCCAGGCACATCTGGGAAGCGCTGGTGTGACAAAGGCTGTCACCAGGCACTCTGCTACAAGCAGAGCAGCATTAACAACCTGCTGGCCCAGCAAATGGGAGGAAACCTGCATCAACCAGGGCTCTGAAGACACAACAAAAGCTGGAAACTCTCCTCCGGGTGTCACTGGGTTTCTGAGAATTTTGCACCGAGGAAGGTGTTAATTAAAACCACCCTGACTCCTGCTAAAGCCACAGGAAGGGACAGGCAGGTGAGAGCCTGTCCAAGGGCATTTGCTCCTCTCATTATTTACACAATTCATTGTCTTTACAGTCACTCTGTTGCTTTGTTGTTTGGGGATTTTTTTCGCAAATTATTTCTGTCAAAAGATAATTCATGGAGTGAAGCTCGTTCTGGAAAACCACAGTTACTGCAGAGAAACCTGTTCTGGGGTTGGCTGTGGGTGGGACTTTCACCCTCCCAAACTCTGAGCAGCAGTTTGGGCAGGAAAAAAATGTTCTGGGGCATTTGCTGTGTCAGGGGGCAACATCCAGGACATGGTTTAGAGGAGATTCAGGGGGAGGTGGGAGAGAATTCCTAATTTTGAGCTGCATCAAGAGCAGTGGGCAGGAGGTGAGGGGGGCAAACCTGCCCCTCTGCTCAGCTCAGGTGAGTCCTCACCTGCAGAACCACATTCAGATCTCATATCCCAACACAGGAAGGACATGGAGCTGCTGGAGAGAGAGCAGAGGAGGCACCAAGATGATCAGAGGGATGGAGCAGCTCTGCTGGGAGGAAAGGCTGGGAGAGCTGGGATTGTTCAGCCTGGAAAAGAGAAGGATTTGGGGTGACCTAATTGTGACCTTCCAGTGTATGAAGGGAATCAACAAGAAAGACAGAGAGGGGATTTTTACAAGAGCCTGGAGTGACAGGACAAGGGGAATGGATTCACATTCACAGAGAGGATGTTTGGATAAGATATTAGGAAAAAATTCTTTACTCTGAGTGTGGTGAGGCCCTGGCACAGGTTGCTCAGAGAAGTTATAGATGCCCTGGAAGTGTCCAAGGTCTGGCTGGACGGGGANTTCTTTACTCTGAGTGTGGTGAGGCCCTGGGACAGGTTGCCCAGAGAAGTTATAGATGCCCTGGAAGTGTCCAAGGTCTGGCTGGAGGGGGACTGGAGCAACCTAGGAGAGTGAAAGGTGTCCCTGCCCATGGGAGGGAGTTGGAACAAGGTGATCTTTAAAGTCCCTTCCAATCCAGACCATTCCATATGATACAGATATAAATGTAGCTCCAGACACAGGTATATATGGCATAGCTATAGATGGATATAGATGCACACACAGCTCTAAATATATGAACAGTGTTTGTGAGAGGGAGAGAAGGGCTCTTAGTCACCCTGTCCTGGCACAGATCAGACCACAGAGTTGTAGGAGTGACACTTTCTTTCATGTCTGAAGGGGAATTTTGCCCTCAGGAAATGGTCCAAGCTGCTGCCACATCACAGACTCATCAAACCACCCTTGGGCTTTCCATCTTCTTGCCCAAATTCAACCAAGACTGTCTCAGAGCATCAGGTATTTCTGTGTCCCTTGGTGAAGGCAGGCAGGAGGCTGAAAGCTGAGTAGGTGTTTTAGAAAAGGAAAACAAACCAAAGCAACAAGATCAAAAAACCTTTTCATGTCAAACCAAACCAAAAACCAAAAAAAAAACCCCAACAACGGCAACAACAACAAAAAAACCCACATTAAAAAAAAAAAAAAAAAAAACAAAATAAGACAAAAAAAAAAGAAACTGGAGAGGTGTGGATTAGATGGGTGGCCCCCTGGATGGTTGGATGGTCACACTCAGGGAGCTGAAATCAGCAGCTCAATATCTGAGTAGACACCAACAGTGAGTGTCATTCCTGAGGGATCAGCATTGGGGCTGGAAATTTAACACCTTCATCAGTGACGTGGACATGTCCAGCCTGGAGAAGAGAAAGATCCAGGGAGACCTTAGAGCCCCTTCCAGAGTCTAAAGGGGCTCCAGGAGAGCTGGAGAGGGACTTGGGACAAGGGATGGAGGGATAGGACGAGATAGATAGGACGAGAGGGACAGGCTTCACAGAGAGTGGTTTTAGAGTAGATCCAAGGAAGAAAGTCTTCCCTGTGGAGGNGGACGAGATAGATAGGACGAGAGGGACAGGCTTCACAGAGAGTGGTTTTAGAGTAGATCCAAGGAAGAAATTCTTCCCTGTGAAGGTGGTGAGACCCTGGAACAAGTTTCCCAAAGAATTGGTGGCTGCCCCACCCCTGGAACTGTCCAAGGCCGGGTTGGATGGGGCTTGGAGCAACCTGGGATAGTTGCAAGTGTCCCTGCCCATGGCAGGGGGTGGAAGTGGATGGTCTTCAAGGTTCCTTCCAACCCAAACCAATTTTTGTATCTATGACATTTATAGAACTAAGAAGGGAGAAAGTTGCTGTAGAAATATTAAATTATCTTGTGCCCCAGCCTTGTTTTGTTTGGAGGAAAAAGAGAGCAAGGGACAAAGGAGAATTTCAAAGCTCTTGGAGGAAAGTGCAGGTTGGCCTCTAAGGGATGTGCAGAGCTGTTGTGAACTGGGTCCATTTCAAGCCTGGATTAGTTGGAGCTCTGAACTCTCCCCTCTCTCTTTACCAATGTCCCTGGAGATAGCTGATAAGAAACCTGTTCCTGATAAAATAAAGGATTATTTGAGGATTCTCTGGAGATCAACTATCAGCATAATTTGAGCCTTCCACAGAAATTGGCCTCAGAGCACTTTGAGAGTCCACTTGCCCTGTAAATGTGTCTGTCTTTGAGTGAAAGCCCAAATTTTGGTATTTTAGAGTCCCACCAGGGATTTGAGCTACTCTGTTGCAAAGGATTTCAGGTTTCCATTACCAGCTCTGCCCTTAGTGACATTTATTATCCTCTGCTGCCTCCAGGTTACACATGCAAAACAACTTCTCCTGTCTCTGTAGTTGTTCCCAAAAATTTGGGAAATGGCAAGGAGAGGTCACTCACAAAACTGTATTAATGTCTGAATTTCAGGCCCTCTGGCCTTAAAGCAAATGCACCTTTAAAGACATCCTGTGGTCCCTGCTTTCAGTCAGGCTGCAAAGACCAAGAGCTTTGTTCAGGACTCAAATCTGGATCAGACAATGCTGAAAGTTGGGAAAGGAAAAAAACAAATTTTCCATTTAAACTGTCCAGAAGTCTTCTCTGGTCAAATCCCACCGTCATTTGTCAGTGCAATTCCTCTCAGAATTTCATTCATCTGATTATTTTGTTCTGTAGTCCACAGGATATATTTTCTCCTTTCTCATACAAGCCAAGCTTTATGGCTGAAATCAAGAATGACCATTTTCACCTCCCATAAAGTGAGAGGTTAATTGTCCACCAAAGGACAAAGGCTCTAATGACCATTCCCCACTAAAAATGTCAGGAAGAGTCTTCTCTGCACTTTCTCATTTTTTGGGTAAGCTGTAGGAAAAACTGAGCCCACAATGTAAAGTTTTACAGCACAGCTCTGTCCCATTTTACATCTCTTTCTCACTAACTTTGCACTGTAGTCAAACAAGTCATCACTGCATTTTATTTCCTTGGAAAATCAGCCAAAAACAAATGGAGAGTTTCCCTGCTCCAGCTTGGCAGGTACTGTTGGAAAGTTTTTCTTCCTGGATAACAGAGGAAGGGGTCCTGCAGTGAGAGTTGTAGAAAAATGAGTGATTTGCCACTAGAACTGAGACTCAGACAGATGTGAGTCAGCTTTGGTCTGAAATGCTGCCATAGATCCAGTGGGGAAGCCAAGGGGTGTGTACATGTCTTTATAGCCCCTACACCTGCAATAATACACAATTATTTATTCATTTTACTTAGAAACAAGAAAAAAAAAGGTCCAGTTTCAAACACCTTTAGGCTTCTTCTCTGTCAGATAAAAGGACCTGAAAAGCATCAATTAATTTCTCTACTCAGGAGGATCTTCATCTTCATCTTGGCAGTGGAGAAGTTTAGAGGCAAAGAAAGTTCCTGACTGCCAAAATATTTCCTCTTGAATTTTCTTTCCTTCAACTCCACCCTCATGAGACTCCACCTGGAGCACTAAATGCCCAATATCAGAAGGATGTGGAGCTGCTGGAGAAAGCCCAAGAGAGGCCACAGAGATGCTCCAAGGGCTGGAGCCCCTCTGCTCTGGAAACAGAGAGGCTGGGAGAGCTGGGGGTGTCCAACCCAGAGAAGGGAATGATCCAGGGAGACCTTGGAGCCACTTCCAGAGCCTAAAGGGGCTCCAGGAGAGCTGGAGAGGGACTTGGGATAGGGACGGAGGGACAGGATAAAGTGAATGGTTTCAAACTCAAAGATGGTTGATTTCTATTAGATATTAAGAAGAAATTCTTCCCTGTGAGGATGGGGAGGCCCTGGCACAGATTTTCCAGAGAAGCTGTGGCTGCCCCATCCCTGGAAGTGTCCAAGGTCAGGTTGGATGGGGCTTGGAGCAACCTGGGACAGTGGAACGTGTCCCTGCCCATGGCAGGGGGTTGGAACAAGATGATCTTGGAGATCCTTTCCAACCCAAATCATTACTGCTTCTTTGATTCCAGGTGTCTGTTTGAATGCAGAACAACAAATTATATTTGCTTCTTGATGTTTTCCCCATTTGTTATTTAATGCTGGGTGTTACTTATTAATTGGGATGTCAATATTAATAACTCATCCCAGCCTAAGGAATCACATGTTCTGGGAAACACTGAAGTGTCTGAGAGTGCCAGAAATGATGAGACTGGAGGGCTCCCAGCCTTGATATTTCCTTGTTTCTGAGAATAATCATAGGAATACACTACATACAAAGGAAAATATCGCTACATCCCAATCCCTGGAAGTGCTCAGGGCCGGGCTGGATGGGCCCCCGAGCAACCTGGGATAGTGGAAGGTGTCCCTGCCCACGGCAGGGAGAGGAATGAGGTGATTTTGAAGGTCCTTTCCAACCCAAACCATTCTGGGATTCCATGATACTGTTCTAGTTTTTCCTGTGCAGATGCTCTTAATTCCTGGGAATATTTGATGTGTGTTTAGAGGGGCTTTTCCCTGATCCTGTACAAATATTCTTATCCACATCCTTGTGGATAAGGGTTCATTCATGGCTTGCAGATGACAAAGATCAGACCAACAGCCAGACTTGCCTATTTCCTGCCTTTCCAGAGACTTTGGGATTATCTCCCCATCCAGTTTAATCTCCTTTATTAGCATTTTAGAGAACAGCTCAGGGTTATCAGGTTCACAACACACCTTTTTCATCAAGAGAAACAAAGATTAATACATAGACCCAGGAGGCCTCTTCCAAAGTTGTCTTTAGGTCTGTAGGTGCCTTTGTTCCTTTGATATCTCAGGGCTTTGATGTCAAAGAATTGACAAATCCTCTTGTTTTTCAGTCTTGCCTTAATCATTGGGTCTGTTAAGAGGAATTCCCTTGGGATGGATCTATAGAGACTAAAACAGAGGGAGGGGGTGGGAGACGGAGGGGAGTTTTCAGAGCTGGTTTGGGGGATCTGCCAGCCCTTCACTCTCTCAGGTGTCTTGAACATTCAGCTCCTCAGCTTTGGCAAAATTAAACCCATAATTAACATGGATTTTGATGGACAAATCTGAACAGAACCAAAAACTCACAGTGACCTGAATCCCTCCTTGGGCTTGGGCTGACAGAGAGGGACCAGAAACACCAGGAATATCTCTGCAATAAGCCCTAAATATGCACACAGATGTTCCACTTGATTTTTTTTATAAGCTCCATGTGGATCCTCAGATCTCATGGAAGATTGTANGGGACTCCACCCCTGCCCTGAGCATTCTCTGCCAGGGCTGGACAACACTTTCAGTGAAGAAATTTTTCCCAATATCCAACTTAAACCTCCCCTGTTGAAACTTGAGGCTGTTTCCTCTTGTCCTGTAGTTTGTGAGGTGGGAGAAGAGCCCAAACCCCCCCAGCTCCACCCTCCTGTCAGAGAGTTGGGGAGAGTGAGAAAGTCTCTCCTGAGATTCCCTTTCTCCAGGCTGAGCCCCACCAGCTCCCTCAGCCTCTCCTGGTGCTCCAGCCCCTTTCCCAGTTCCATTCCCTTCCCTGGACACTCTCCAACCCCTCAATGTCCTCGTTGTTGAGTTTATCCACCTCAGTTTATCTCCACATTTCTTTCAAACCCAAATCCCTAAGGATGAGACAAATGTGACCTCATGCAGTGGCTGCTGATATTTCAGTGACAACTTCATGGGATTCCTTGTTGTCTCCCCCTGTTCCTCCCCATTTTTTTTTTTTTTTTGTGTTGCCNTCCCCATTTTTTTTTTTTTTTTTTGTGTTGCCACCTTTTCTCTCCTCTTCCACCTGCTCTGAAGCACTTTGGGAGGTGTAGCCTCATCACTCCCTGGAACAATCCAACAACACCATCCCAACAAAACCATCGTCCTGCCAAACCAGCAAAGCTACTTCTTCAGGACATGGTGGCAACAGCTTCACATCCCTGCAGATCACAGGGATCCAAGTCCTTCTCCAGGAGATTCCATCTGCTGCTGGCACAGGCACAGGGCTCTGCTCCTCAGCACAGCCCCTCTCTGGGTAGGCAAAATGATCATTTCACAGGTGATGTAAAAACCCTGTTTTGTGAGGAGCCAGAAACACTCTGGGCTATGAAGTTGGTGATCTAAAAATGCTCTTCCTGGTGACTCAGACTCGGTGGTTTGAAAGGAGGAGGTTTGTAGGGATAATTTTTCGTTCTATATTTTAACAACCCCAGTTCAGACAGAGATTTTATGTATGTTGAATATCTCTATTACTAAATGAAGGAAGAGGTTGGAGATTAAATCTGCCTTTGCACTGAAAAATTACCTTGCCATTATATATTTTGTATTATTTTTAGTTTGGGCAGGGAGATAAAAGGCAGTGTGATGTGGAGGTGAGTGAAATTGGAAGGGGAAAACTCTGTCCTGCTCTGACCAGACTTTATTTCCGATTCAAAACACCTTTTCCCACAGGTTTGGCAATTCCAAGAGCCCAGTTTTGAAAATCACACTCTCAGCTCCATCCTCCTTTCAGTGAAATCTGACTTTCCCAGGCTTCCCCTTTTACATAACTTGGTGTTTCTAGAATGACAAGATCTGAGTAAAATGCCCAAATATTCTCTCCAACTTACTAATTTTTATTTTCACCCCCCACCCCATGTGTGTGTGTGTAAATTCATGGCAAAGTCAAAGGAAAGCTCTGCTCACCTCATGCTATTCCAGGACCAGATTTCCTTCACATCTAATTCCTCATCCTCAGAAATAATGAACAACCAATCCAGTTTGGATGCTTTGGATATTTTTGCCTTTAAAAAAATGATGTGAAGAAGTAAAAGAAAGTGTGTTAACTGATTTAAAGCTTTTATTTGGTTTAAATGATTGTCATTTGTATCTTCTAGCAGAGCAATAATGTGTAAGTAATTTCCACTGAATCCCAGGAACAGGCAAACACCTCTTTGCTGTGAGTTATTTTAGGTGACATTCCATAAACACTCAGCAATCCATCAGATCCCTGGAACATAATGGTTTTTCAGCACAGGCTTTTTGTGAAAAATAATGAAAGAAATAAGTATTTGAAAACCTGGGAGTGTTCTCTGGCCACAGCCTTGGAAACTCTTGCTGTACTTGCAGAGATCCTTGTGATCTGTTCAGAGTTAAACCTCTTGGAATGGCACTGGGGTCTATACATGAGTAAAAAATTAAAATTTAAGGTAGAGGATGGTGTCCCCATCTCTTATTGCCAGGGATTTCCACCTCTGATGGTAAGAAAACACACAGAGCATCCTCAACTCCAACTCTGTGCTTTCCCACCTCTCAACCTGGGAAATATCACCAGGTTGTGGAACTGGTGTGTGGTAGGACTTGTGACAGGGAAAGGACTGTGGGTCTTTGGAAAAGAGGAGGAGAGTTTGTGACCATGACCCAAATCCACACCAGTTCCATGGCTCCTTTCCTTGCCTACAACTCCAGTGCTGGATCTACAGAGGATCTGAATCTGGCACTTTGGATCTGGAGGTGGAAAAGGGATCCTGATGCTCTGAGAAACACATTGGTTTGTACAGAATCATGGAATGGTTTGGGTTGGAAAGGACTTTAAACATCATCTCATTGCACCCCCTGCCATGGGCAGGGACAGCTCCCACTATCCCAGGTTGCTCCAAGCCCCATCCAACCCGACCTTGGATGCTTCCAGGGATGGGGC
This sequence comes from Neodrepanis coruscans, assembly GCA_013400695.1. Lineage (NCBI taxonomy): Eukaryota > Metazoa > Chordata > Aves > Passeriformes > Philepittidae > Neodrepanis > Neodrepanis coruscans. Next base: position 1,380 of record VYZS01006510.1, on the reverse strand, counting down.
AGCCACAAATTCTCTGGGCAATCTTCAACCCAACCCAGCATCCCAGCCAGCTCAGCTGGAATCAGTCTCACTCTGGCTGCCTAAATTAAGAGATGGATCACTATAAAGAGAGAGATATCAACACCTCTAGAAGTTACTCCTCTAAGTGAGGACAGGTAGGTACTGTTCCAGTAAGAATTTTGGGACAAAGGCCATCTTTCAAAGCAGAAATCTATCTTTGTAGCAAGCCTGGTTTCCCTGCTCCTCTGCCACAGAACAGCTTCCTCAGCATCATGAAAATGAGAGGGGGTTGATTCTCTTTTCCTATCTTCTTCTAAGGGTTTGGATAAAATCTCTTCAGATAAATTTCACTTATCTCTTTCTCTAGAAATATGGAAATTAGGAGGCTCTGAGTAGATAGAGAGATTTCTTTAATAGCTGAGGAGCATCAGCAATGCTGAAAGTGCCCAAGGAGTATTTTTAGAGTCCTCAGCTTTAACTATTGCTTGTGATTCCAAGCAAACTTCAGCTCCTAAACACAGCTCTGCCCTGCTCTGACACTCCTGGGCCAGAACTTGGATGAGAGAGGCACCCACAAGGTTCAGCTGGGATTGAGGAAAGGAGCTGTTGGTAGGAAAAACTTGTCCCTTGGAATGATTACAACCTAAACACCCCTGAGGAGTGTCAGTGTCATTGTTTTCCAGATTGGAGATGGAGGCAGAGGGGTTGTGCATGTCCTGCATCATCCAGAGACTCCTGGAATGAGAGTCAACCCAGTGTGTTCCACACTTCAAATGTGTCATGGGCTGCATAAAAAAGTGTGATCAGCAGGTTGGGGGACCCTCCTCTGCTCTGTGAGACCTCACCTGGACCACCAGGGACACTACTGGGACCCTGTCCCAGCCATGGGACATTCAACTTCAGAAGGATGTGGAGCTGCTGGAGAGAGTCCAGAGGAGGCCATAGAGATGCTCCAAGTGTTGGAGCCCCTCTGCTCTGGGAACAGGCTGGGAGAGTTGGGGTTGTTCAGCCTGGGGAAGGGAAGGGTCCAGAGAGACCTTAGAGCCCCTTCCAGTGTCTAAAGGGTCTCTGGGAGAGCTGGAGAGGGACTTGGGACAAGGGATGGAGGGACAGGACACAGGGAATGGCTTCCCACGGCCAGAGGGCAGGG